>JANHGB010058883.1:0-21205 GCA_026283785.1 Coracopsis vasa | reverse complement strand
ATGGAACCTTACTAAGCAGGTTCCTGAAGAGGCCAAAGTCCGCTCTCTTGAAGTCCAGGGCAGTGAGCTTGCTGCACTCTCTTCTCACTGTCCTGAGGATCTCGAACTCAACCATCTCCTGATCGCTATAACCAAGGCTGCCCTGGAGCGTCACATTTCCAACCACCCCTTCCCTGTTGGTGAGCACGAGGTCAAGCATGGCACCTCACCTTGCTGGCTCCTCTGTTACTTGCAGAAGGAAGTTGTCTTCCACACAGTCAACGAACCTCCTGGACACCTGGCACTTTCTACCTCTAAGCAATGAACATCACGTTATGAGTTACAAAAGATTACTTTAATTGCAGGAAGAAGATTCAGAACGTCTCAGCGCAGCTTTCGCTTCAATTGTAAACTTGATGAATCAAGCCTCAAAGGAATGTGAGGTGAGGTTTTACCCCGAGACCCATGCAAAGTGGAATGCTTATGCTGTGCCAGGCAGAGGCCTGTTTGTTTTACTCCTGTTAAAACTGCAAAAATTAGATTTCAGTTTTGCTCACTGCATGGCAAGAGCTTAGCCAGTGAGCCTGTGACGATGATGAAACGTGGGGCATTTGCCATCATGGGGTAGGTGACATGGCAGTTTTCAGCAGGGTTATCCTGACCCTTAGTTAATATTAACACCATGGTCGCCGTTTTCCCTAGTACCAGTAGACTGATAGATTGTAGCAGAGCGTTTCTCCACTTCCGGATGGAAAGGCAATATGGTTAAAGAGACATCACAGGTTACATTGTGTCAGCCATTGCAGGGCTGTGTCACAGTGTACAGAGTTGTTTCCAGTGCTGCCCTCTGCACCTGCGCTGTGGAGTGGCATAACCACAGGGTAACCCTTCCCTTTCGTCGCGCCAATGTGAACCGTTCATGCTGGCTAATAGAGTCAGTGCATTCTTGGTGGCAGAAGTAAGCGAGAGTCTGAATCCTGAGCAAAGACATTGCTTCATGTCGCACATTTGCTCTAAACTTAACTTTAACCTCCCCCATGTTGTTTAAGCAAACCCAGGCTGGGATGTTGCTATTGGATAATGAGTGCAGGCTCCGTTCTGAGCAGCTCTGTATCTTTGTAGTAAGTAGAAACTTACCACAGTAGAAACAAGAGAGGTATGGCATGCAGATGCACAGCTCCACTGCTTTCATGTTGGCTCTGCCTGCCGGATGTCATAATTCTTCTGGGCAGACGGACTGGGAGCCTGTCTCTGCCAGCTCGTCATTGTGAATGCAGCCCTGCAGCCTAGCTACTGCATTAAAGTCTCTGAAAACTCTATCATCATTGTCTATGCCCTTTGGGATCTGTTATCATAGTGCAGCAGAGATCTCATTGTCTGCAGAGTTAATAACAGAGGCTAAGCCTTCAATTAAATTAAACACAGAGACGATTAGCTCTTAAACAACTCCTTTATAATTTTGAAGCGCTACATACACAGTAACCAGTTAATCCTAAAACAATTGGGGCAGAATAGTTTCATCACACAAGATGAAACAAAAATATAAGGGTATAGAGACTTATCCTATGCCCTTTTAGAAGTATGAGAGCTGAACAAGCAGTGGATGACTTTTGCATCTATGCATCAGCCAAGACAATATTGCTTCAGTCATCTTCTGTAAAGAAGAGCTATAAAGGGGGGAGGAGAAGGGAATTCTCAGATCCACAAGTTCATGAGTAAAGTTTACAAAGTGCAAATAAAAATCCATAGCTGAATACAACCATTTAAGCACTTAAATGCAAACGATTAAGTTTGTGATTTAAGATGAGTTGCTTTAGAGTTACTAAGGGACCAAAGTTACCCACGCTTCTTACCAAAAGTCTGAATTAATTTCTTTGCTCTGTGACATCATGTAAAAGAATCCAGCTGACTTCCTGTGATATAGAAATGCTCTGTAAAGCATTACGCAGTAGGTCAGAGTATTGATATGTTTTGGGACACAGCTCCACAGTAAACCACAATACAAGGAACCACATCTGTTGATGTATGCATAACATCAAGGAGTGGATTTGGAAATAACAATTGCTATTTGCTTTGGTTTTGTTAAATTTATTATTGACAGTCAGAGACAATGAAAATATAAGTGAAATAAAATAGATATTTTGGAACTTTTTGGTCCCTGTGATCAAAAGAGTAATCCTGTGAGATTTCTGGTGACAACAGATGGCAGCAGAGCTGTACTCAGATATTTATTTTGCAGTGGTAAGATTCAAGTACCTTTACTGTGGAGCCAGAAAAGCACTGCTGTGGACTTAAATACAGCTCACAAAACCACTGTGCTACTGGTATGGTATGCCTTGAAGGCACTTTAGCTTTTTTAGCAATGCATTGTTTCAGTATCAACTTGGTTTTCTTCTATAGTACTGCTCCTGCGTGTGCCCTGCAGAATCAGTCTTCAGTGACTAGGCACCTATGCAAGGCACCTAGCTTGCATATACATAATATAAGACCCATAAACTGTGCCTTCTTCCACCAGAACTTTCCTTGAAGAGCCTGATCAGGTAGATGTTTCTGAACATTCCTTCTGATATTTTATTTATATTTTATTCAGTTCTGAGGTTTCAGGGAGTCCCCATACACTGTGTTGGGAGACAGGCATCCAAAATCAGACCTGAGAGTTTTGTACCAGAAGGCAGACGTCGTGTGGACACCCAGGCATTATTTTCATCCTCACACAAGGACAAACCATCCAATTAATACAGAAAGCCAGTAGCTGTGCAGCTCCGTTTTCATTTGTAAATCTGCAGTAGTTGTGAGCATGACTTTGATGCTTCTCCACTTATTGTCCATTTCTGTTGTTGTCCAGAAGTATTATGGCTCTATGGCAACCTGTACATGCAAAGAGCATGAAATCAAACACATCTGTAGATATCATGCCAGGCAATCAGGGAAAAGAGAGCTGGAGTCCTCCGAAGAAAAGGTAAGTAGATGTTTTGGGTTTTGATTAAAGGTTATTCCTTCCCTTGCCATGGGACAATTGTTATCCATCTAATACATTTGACATTTATTTACACTACTGTATGTGGTTTAACATTAGGGGTATGTGAAAACTTGGACTGATCTGAAACTTCTGGTGGTGTAGGGGGGTGGCAGAATAACCTTTGGTGGCATCAGTCAGTGTAATATCCTTTTGTGGAGAGGAAAATTTCATGGACATGAAGCATCCCCTCTCTCAGGGGTTGAATTTGCCTTTTATGTTTTATGATTAGAAAACAGTACCTTTTTCTTTGCAGAGGGCTGAAGCCTCTGTACCACACAGTCAAGCTCAAACTTGCCAGCAACGTGTAAGTTCATACAATACTTTGTTTTTAAATTGAGCTATAGCTTTTTTTTATTAGTTTGCATCAAGCTGGTTAAAATTTCTGATCAGGTGAGGGAACTTTGCAATGGCACAGAATATTAACCAGTGGTGGACTCACAATCCTATAGATGGGCAGTAAAATGGACATACAGAGACTCTCAGAATTAATTATAAACCAGATTGTGGCATTCTGACACGTAACCAGTTAAGACTCTACTTTACACCTTGGACTGGTACAGAATGTCAAGCACCATGATTAATCTTTAGGCTTTTGCGAATTGCATCAGCAGAAATAATCCAACAGTTCTCCAGTCTCACCTCATTTGTGCTCCTGACACATTCCCTGTGCTGAGGAAAGGCACACAGCAATTGCTTAGCCAGTTACAGTTGGCTCTCATACAGTCGCTCTGAAGACTCCTGTTCCTCAAGGAGAGGAAAACTTCATTTTTCAAAGCCTAACACCCCACCAAATCAATTTCAGGAACTTCTAAGCCACAAAAGATGAGAAACATGGAGTCCATACCACTGTACACATTAGTGGGAGCACCCTTGTAGGGATTATGTTCCAGGTTTATATACAAAACCATTTAGGTTGGCAACTATCAGTTTTGTGGGCAGAGATTACAGCACGTTGATTACTTCTACTGACTGAAACTTTAGATGAAATACTTTGAGCATGGTACTTGCCAATTTCTATATTGACAAAAACATTTTACAGTTTTGTCCATGCTGCCTGTATATTCTGAAAAATCTTAGCATATTTACATAGCAGCTGAAATGTATTTTTTTACCCAAAATAAAAATGTGTATTTTTGTAGGAAATCTTAGATGACTAAACAGTAATGAAACTTATTTCCTCCCTGCCTCCAAAGGCCAGACAAGGTTCTGAAGACATCTACATTGAAGTTTCTCCTGGCTTCTACTCTGTCACAGCAATCTCAGAAGACATGGTGCAACAAACCCACATGGTGGATGTCCATGCAGGACAAAGTATTGATTTAACTTTTGTTCTATGACGTTTGTTGTTTCTTGGCAATCACAGGAATAAAATATGAGGCTGTTTTAATGCATGTAATGAACTATGAATATATTTTTCTTGTTAGCACTTTAATAGTATCCTCATCTTTGCGACTCCATTTTTATGACCTGTGTATTTGTTTTCTACTTAATGCAATCATATGCAGCCCACTTTGTACACTGATTTTATAGATATTTGTACAGTGTGTGCCTTAAATCTAATTATGTGACTTGTAATTCTAGGTTCTTATGTTTTAAACAATTAAAGATACAATCAGTGGAATAAAACACATTTTTTAGTCTTTATGGTGACAGCTTCTTTAATATTATCCTCAGGCAGAACGTCTATGTCATATTTCTGACCACAGGAAGGATAATCCTTGTGGTATGAATATGGATGTGCGTCAGCTTCTTTGGGTTGGTGCTGATTTTAGAGCAGCTGGCTCACAATGCATCTCTCCTATCTGTAACTTTATTATTCTGATAAAGAAATAAAATGGAAATGAGATTCACTATCTAGGACGCCCCCAGCTCAGGAAGGTATAGGTAATGCTGAGCCACTGCATGCTGCAGCTTATGGCCAAGTTCATACACTTTAAACATGAGGAGTCTCACATTAACAAGACTCCCTGGATGCTTAACTCTTCTGAAGAATCAGATTTCACAATCAGAATTAGTGACACGATCTGTAAACTTCTTGTAGCTGATGGTATTCAGGTTTCAATTAATTTTCATGGGAATATAAAATTCACCGACTCGAATGCTAGATCTCTAAGCATTTTGTTGTTTGTATCTACAGTAGCAGGTCCTTTACCCTCTGGCTACTTTCTTTTGTGCTTTAATATTGAAAAAAATATTTTCAGCTGTCAGCTTGTGTTGTTTCTTCATTTCTTCTGGCTTTCTACAAGAAGAAATAGCTATGCTGAATTCCTCTGGCTGACTCCAGAGAACTGTAGACAAATTGGAGGTTTATTAGACCCTTGCTGTGCATCTGTTCAGGGTCTCAGTGCTCATACTAGTTTACCTGATCTCTCCAGAATTGTAAAGTCAAGCCCAAATAATCAGGAATTTCATTCAGTACCTTGGAGTAAAGAATGAGGATGCTGAAATTACAGTATTACACACATACAGTGTGTGTAGAAATAGAGTTTCTCAGATATTAAAATTTTACAGTTATTCATAGTCTACCGACACAGTACCCAAATCAGAACTTGATTTGGTTAATAAATGCTACACTGATCTAGTACAAGCAGTTTACCTGAAATTTCAGCTCCCGAGCTTCATCAGTTGCATGTCTCTCTATTCTGTTGCAAGTGAGCTCTTCACCAATTTTTCTGTCTGTTCTCTTCTGACATGGTCTGTAGCATCAAGTTTGTCATCTTGTATGTAAGTTGCTTTATGTTTATCATCCAACTCTATTTTCTTGCTTGCTGTTTTATATATTTGTTTTTCTGATGCCACAAAACCTTCTTCCTGGAGGACAAAAAACAAATCCCTTGGAAGTCTAGTCTAAAAAAAAAAAAGCATCAGTGTCTTTGTAACTGCTGCTGTAAGACAGGTACCTCCGCCTCATGTAGCTTTAATAATGCTATCATTTCTGTGCTAGTACAGACTACTGCTGAAACACAGAAGAGACCAAAGGATTTCCAGAAGGTGCTAGGCTTTGATCAAAAACTTTGTTTCTTTAGAAGTTAGGAGGATTTTGGTGACTTAGAGCAGGAGGACAGTAACCCCACAGAGAACACCTCTGGGAAGCCTGCTGTCTAGCTTCACTTCTTTCTGTGAGTTACTTCTGATGCAGTCTGTATTATACGATAAAACTGCTTCAGCTACCTCAAAGAGTAGCAATGCATCTTCTGGGTTTAAAAACACCAAGGGCTATTTGACAGGAATAAAAGTGTGTCATACTCTGTATTACCACATTGAGCCCACTACTGTGATTCATGCAGCCTATTTGGGGCTAGAATAAAACCACTCCAGTTTCTTTTAGTTTTACCAAGAGGCAAAACATGTCACTTTCGTGCACTGGAGCTCCATACTGGCCTAAAAATTCTTAGGAAAACAATTACAAAGGTGTGGAACTATGATTATTGAAATAGTAAAGTAGAACCATACAGTTAATAAGTCCATAGGCAACTGCTTAAAATTAATGCATGTAATTGTGAGAACACAAGATGTATTCCAGTACATTCTCTGCTCACTAACACATCATTAACACATTAATCTTCTAAAGAAAATCATGCAAGTTTAGCATGTTTTACTCTGCAGTAAGCTCACAGTACTGAGCATGAAGCTACAGAGAAGCTAATATTTGATTTTTTTAATATATAATTTATTAATGGTACTCTGTTGCTCTTATGCAGAGAGGTGTTCCTGTACACCCTACACTTCTCTTTTGCCTTCCCCCTCTTCCTGCAAGTTTTTTTCTTCCTTTTTTCTGTGCTTGCTTTCTTTGGCATTGATATTCTGGTTTGAGTTGTTTTTCCCCAATTTTCTAAAGCAGGAGGGGACCATGGCCAGCAGCAACCAGGCCTAAAAATCCGGTGGTTGTCTTTGTTCCTGGCTGTTACATAGTTTGCTTTCTCTGCATCCCCTAGCTTCATGGTAGGGATCTGCTGTTTAAAATGCTTGCTTCTTGTGAGGCAGTAAGAGAAGATATACAATAAAGACTGCTTACTAAAAAAAAAATACTGGTTTTATCTTTCAGAGATAGAGATCATGACTATCGGAGTCTGACTGGCAGATCCCAGTACCTTTCCACATTGCATCCTTTCCTGTGTTTTATTGCTGCTGACACTCACACCTGTCCATTCCCAAGGCCACTGATGTAGCTCCCTACTTCTACAGGACTCCACTGGGATGATGTCAATGGGCATTTGGCAGGTGTCTGAATTGAAATCTGCATTACTGAATGCTCACACAGTTACCAGCACTATCTTTTGCATTTTACCAAGTAGGCTTCAGCACTTCCTTAGGGTTTTGGGACCTTTCTTTTGTTTCCATTAGTGCAGAACAGTCATGCTTACCACAAAATTGGTAGATGGCCTTAAGCAGTTAAAAACCAACTTTCAGACCATTAACAAGGATATTTCTTCCATTCAAACAAACCATGTGTTTACATAAATACAGTGTTAATACAGATTACCTTACCCCCATTGGCAGCTTGAAGTCTTGGTCTCTTAAGATTTCTTTCATTGTGACTTGCCCTCTGGGAGACTGCTCCGTGGTTTCAAGCATTGCACTATGATTAGTAGAGGCAACACTGAACATGTCCCCGGTAGAGATGTCTTTGGGTTTCAGATTGCTCTTTGCACATGTGCTGCTGCAACTGACGAGTCCTGGGAAGGAATAAAATTGTATCTGAGAATGAAACCAGAACTGAAATGGAGAAACATTAATTTCAAAAGAGAGGGAAATGCACTTTAAACTTAAAAGGAATTATTTCAGGTTATTCTGCATGGACTAACAAAGGTTAATGAAGATGTTAACATCATACAAAGTGTAGGGAAACGATGGGGAACAAACTCAGAGAGGGATATCTATGCTTCTAACTGAAATTCATGTTCTGGTAGTTTTCCATTGGATTATATGCTAAAAGGAGAGCTAGCATGCAAGACGAGGCAGCAGAAATATTGACGAGGGGGAACTGTGTTATAGACTGCTAAATTTACAGCATTTATATCAACAAGCTAAAGGCTAAGTAACTGCTCAGAAGACCAGAACACATTTTGGGGGTTTTTTCCCCTCTGACTGCTGCTTGCCTGTGGGGGTGTCAAAAGGTACCTGAGTTAATGGGATGGGACTTGTGGTGGCTTCTTTTCCAGTATTTCCACTTGGGTCTTGCAGAATCCTTTAGCCTGGGCTTCTCAAGACAGCCAGAGCCTGTGTTAACAGCACTGTCCACCACAGTATTCTGAGTGGTGAACGGCTCCAGGTCCCACTCTGAATCAGAAGAGGGAGAAGATGGTGCCACAATTGCTGCTGCTTCTGGGTTGGGGCTTTTTGGTTCTAGAAGGTATGGAGGGGGCTGACTGCTGGACTCTACCTCTTCCGTTTCGCTTTGAAATACCAGACGCCTGGATGGAAGAGGCCACCAGGCACTGACATGGGGATGACAGCAGCAGATGCTTACATATGCTGACAAACAGCTTACACAATCACAGTGATAGTGGAAACATGGCCAGCAGGGTAAGCAGAGCAAGCAGTGCTTGGCAACGCTATGTACAGCACAAACGGGAATCAGGGCTGTTCTAGGACTGTAGGAACAAATACAACAGTTAGTGTCTGGAATTTCTCTGTGCTTTGCCCTGCTAGTGAAGGGCATGTGGATCATCTCTACAATCCTTTCCCACAGGCTAGGAGGGATCCAGAGAGCCACACCTCGCGGGAGCTTGACTTTCTTGTCATTCCAGAAGTGGACCATAATTCCTTCATCTTCTGAGGCTGTTGAGAGAAAAGGTAAGCAGCCATAAGCGGGCAGCCTGCCTGGGTAGTGCCCATACACAGATCAGGCTTTGCAGCTTTATGCACTTTCTACTCGTGTCAAGCGGTAGGATCAACTACCTCTCTGTAACACTTCACCATAAAGTCATGGTAGCAGACAGCTGTGGCACTGTTGGTGCAATGGCAAGCCTGGCAGTATCTTTCCTTCCAATTTGCCATCAAATGAACACAAAAATGTTGACTGAGTAACTTTTGTTGTTACTGCCAAAGTTAGCAGTAATGCTCCAAGAATAGTATTTTGGTAAGTCAGTGGAGCTCGACTGTCAGACATGTGAAAAATCAATGAGCTGTTAAAATCTCCTACATTTGGGTGGTAAAATCACCCCAGATGTACCATTCAGTACAAATGTGAGCATTCAAGCAGATAGGTGCTTCCTGAGAGCTGTCTCACTTGTAACCTTCAAGGAAAGGCCACTGACCTCTGCGTGGCAGACACAGCCTTGTCCAAGCAGACAGAAAACAGCACAAACAATGAAGATTACATTTTTATGGGTCATATATGGGTCACAACTTCATTAGGGTCAGACTGGTGAGGTTACACAGATATCCATCAGCAAGTCCCATTAGCTCCTGCAAACTCTAAGTAAAACTAAACTGTAGTCTGTGTGCTGATTTTTCTCTGGCAGTAGCACAGTGACAGTAGTTTATACTGACAGCCTCATTTATGTTCCAGAGCAAGGCAAGGAAGAGAGGGCAACACCTTTCTTACCTCGTAAGGGGTCTCTTGTCTCAATGCCCGTGAGGACAGTTCCAGGGCCATACCTGGCCATATTTGGCTCCCAGGGTGCCAGCACTTTGTCTCCAGGGAGTAAGGAGTGCTTCATGCTGTTCACGTATTCTAGGATGTCATCCTTTGCTGTTTTTTGTACACACACTGGATGCCTTCCATGTGACACAAGTGGTTTGGCAAACTCTACCAGGAACATGCCTCTTTCGTTCTGTTACCAGGAACAAAATAATAGCTTCTCTGAAGAACAGCCCATAATGTGTCAGGTCATGTAACCTTCACCAGGAGGACATTTGGTGGCTACATGGCTAGGTCGAAACAAGCCCAAACAGTAACTAAATAGTGTGAGGTTAGTCCAGCACTGAGACAGTCAGAAAACCCCTGTGAGGCTCACCAGAAAGCAGGCTGTATTTTCTTCCCCAAGAGAAAAAGCTATAGGTAGAGTGCAACTGGGTTTCGCAAACCATGCCGTCTGCTCCAGGTAACAAGGGACAGTGAAGCCATTTAGACCTTCTCTTTAGTTATGCCTTTCCACATTACATGCAACACTAACTCTGCTTCTTGGGGGGTTGTTGGGAATTTTAATTTTCTTTTAAATTAAGGCCTGTTAAGAGGCCTTCCATCAACAATGAAACAATGTACTTCCCTGTTCTTGAGGAAGAATAGGCTCTTTTTTCTGTTCAAGTTTGAAGTGTTAACAAACTAATGAATTAAAGCTTTCACTAACATTTCTGAAAAGACACCAAGCCATTGGTCTGTAGCCGACTCAAGCTGGAAGTGTGTACATAAAACACTAATGCTTTTCCTGTGCTATTGATGGTTATGTGTCTACACACAACAGTGGGTGGTACGCGGCTCACAACAGCACTCACGCTGTCTGGGCTTGGCAGGAGGCCTGCTCTTGCAAGGTGCACACCACTGCTCTCACCAGGAACTGGGAGTTTAGGGGGCACCCATCTTCTGTACAAGATAAGGATCCCCAAAACACACCTGCATACTCCTAGAAATGGTCTCAGTAAAGGAGGCTGAGAAGAGCAAGGTCCTGATCACTATTCGTTTATTGGTGCCCGAGGCTGTGCTGCACGCAAGAGGCTCACCCAGCATGCCAGGCAGCAGGAGGTGAAGACATTCAGGAATCAGGCACATTGGAAACTTTATGAATCAGCACAACCATGAGCATCAGCTGTTCTGGTGATCTGTTCCCTAGTTCACGCACCAGCTGAAATCAATACTGATACACAAAACTCAAGTGGTACGTGAGGACTGCTGGGCTGGGCACCCTATCACACATACCCATGACTACCACACAGCAACCGTCACTCATCTTTACCTCCTCTTTTACTGTGCCACGGTAGTAAAATCCATCTTGTTCCCCTCTCACCAACACAGGGATGTTGCTGTCTAAACCCACTGATCTCCCTGGTGCACTCAGCCTCTTCCATGCTGAGTCAGGGGAAGGGGGGCGGTGGGTAATCCATTGGCACCTTGAAGAAAAGTAAATGGGTCAGCACCAGGGGAAGCAGCTTTTTTAGGGAAAAAAGGAAAATCCTGTAAGATTTAAGAACTGCATCACGCCACCTCCTGTAGAACTCCCACAGGCCAAAGCATGTGGGAAGAAACAGAAAACTTGTTTGTTCTGGGACAATTCCTTCCCTTGGGAAAAAAAAAAACATCAGTGCTCGTTTTCACCCAGATTTCTTTGGTTTGGGATTTAGAAGAAGTAAGCTGGAATCCTGGACCAGCACTACCTACGCTAGCCCATTTGCTCTTTCCATGGCAGCCAATGCAACCCTTAAGATTAGGAGAAAGGAGCCATCTCCAGCACAGAGCACAGAGTAGATGTGCTCGAGAGCACACAAACTAGATGGTTTACACTGGGGCATTTGGGGAACAACAGAAAAGTAGAAAAGTAAACAATGAAGCTTCTGGCTGATGACAGGTTTAAGTCCAAAACAGGAAAACTAATCCTCTGTCACAAAGCATTAGAAACATTTCACAAAAGACGGCTGCTAATACAAGATGCTTCTATTTATCCAAATAATATTAAAGAAATGTTTCTTTGACAGGAGGTTTTCTCAGGCTTTGCTTTTCATAATCTCCAGGGCAGCAAACCACTTTAGTTAATATCATCTAAACCACTGCCAGTGAAGGGGAGGGGAAAGCTCAAATGACATTCAAGTCGCTAATTTATTCATCTGACACACCAGCCTGTTTTATGCTATTAGATATCACGAAAAAGAACAAATCACAGATTGCAACAAGAACTTTATTTTACCTCTGGGGGGTGAGGGGCTCAGCGATCCAGACAGGATGCACTACAGAAGAGCTCCTGCAGCAAGGGCTGACAGTAGGCACAACTCTGGAGCATGAGAACTTGTCCAGAACTGGCATCACACTGCAATACCTGCGACCTGTAGGCAGGAACTCTTCCAAAGCAGTCATTCTTGCGAAAGCAGCTGCCTGCAGGACTCAGTCCTGATCTGTTGGTAATAAAGAGACAACCATAGTACCATAGAATAGTTTGGGTTGCACTGTCATTTTCAACACAAGCAGATGCTTTCTGGTGTACCTCAAGAACCCAGTAGCTTTTAGTAATGAATTATTTTAAAATAAAAACGAGCAATTCAGAATATCCAGACTGGCGTTTGGTTAGATGAACCCGTATTACTGCCTTCAGTGATCTCCAAGCACCCAAATCCTAACCTGGCAGAGGGACAGAAACACCCAAGAAAACTGGAAATGCTGTGAAACCCTCCAGAAAGCAATAGCCTTCAGCTCCCTCCTACTTTTGTTTCCGTCTTTAACATCCAGGTCTCCTATACCTACACTCTTCTTTAAAGCTTTCTTGTACACAGTCCCAGTCAAACCTTCCCTATTTTACAAGCTGAGGCAGAAACTACAGCTGAAGCCGGCAAGCTGAGTGAACACAACAGGTTTTGAACATGATGTTATATTACAGTTGCCTGTTATTTGTTTTTTTTATAGTGACGTATTAACAGGAAATATTTTGATCTTTCAGCTGTCCTGTCACATTTTATAACAGTAGGATTACGGCCTGCCATAAGAAAGAATGGGATGCTCAGATTTGACAAGTGATAACTATTCAGAGGCTGTCACAGTAAGACTGATGATGTGATGGTATCTCTGGTAATCTGGCAAGATATAGTAGATAAACAAGCTTCCATTTTATTTTTTTAATATACCTTAGAAGTGTTTTGCATGCTTAGGGTAAAACTTGCATGAAATTTACACAACGTAAATTTTAAGTGCCTAATTTACTTTACAAAATACAGTTTAAGCACTCTATTACGTTTAAATATTATTCTGCCTCTTAGACAAGAGATGATCTGCGAGTCCTTTGTATGAGGACTCCCAGATATACGTAACTTCATAAAACTAGCACACCCAACCTGGAAAGAGGAGTGGATTAACTGCTACAAAATGCATTTTTAAGTCAGCAAATCAACACAATATATTCACTCATTTCACAAGTACACAAACTCCCCCTATTATAAACCAAAATGGAATCAGTAATACTGTGCAAAGAAATGCAAGTATCAATTCTACTTAAAGCACATTTTAAACACTTTCGGCACTGCTACTGCTGAGAGCAGGTCCCCTATTTCTGTATAAAGTAGGGCACTGACAAAGGCAATTTTGCAACACTTTATGAGGGTTTTTTTTCCTGGATAATTACAAGTACTTTAACACAGCAGCGTTTCAAACTTACCGGCTATTGATAACACTAAGTCTGGTTGATTTAGATTTAGACTCAATGCAAAAATCTTGCCTTTTGTCAGTTGGATGCAGGAAGCCATTTGCTGCCTGTGTTTCCTAGTTGCTATGGAGGTTGCCACAGCTGTAACTACGGGAATCGAACATCTTGACATTACCGGTTACAAACCAGTGGAACATGACTGCAGAGAGGACCATTTGTCTGCACCATTTTCGATATTACTCCCCATTGATCTAGATATTGCACCGAAAGACTGTTGGGGCAGGGAAGGGATTATAAGAGGGTGCAATGTCTTCCATGCTTTCTGCCAACTATTGCAGGGTAAATAACAGCACCATACGAAGCTATAGCTCAGATTTAGGAAAAAACAGCCTACCACCACGGGATGTGACAAATAAATTGGTTTGAAATGCAGACAGAAAGCTTAAAGCTGAGACAAACCGAGATCAGATTGCTTGACAAACTTTTCCTTTTCGCAATAAAGGGGAAGGATTAATGGATTCTATACTTCCTACAAAGTGCATATCAAAACCATACCAGAATATAATGCAGAAATCTGCCTGTTACTCTCTGCTGTGATCCCTAATCTTCATTTTCCCTTAATAAATGTTAAGTTTTTGGGGGTTTTGTTTTTTTTTTTTTGTTTGTTTTGTTTTTTTTTTTTTTAAGGGGGAAGGGAAGGAATACTTGATTTCATTTTTGCTATAAAAACAAGATAACAGAGGGGGTGACTGCAATTAGGAACCCTGTAACCATTTTCTCTACATTCTGCTGCACCCACAGGCTACTTGCTCTCATGCTCTCAGCAGAGGATCAATAGCAAAATACCCTTACATACAGCAAATGTTAAGAACACTTTGCCAGTTAAAAGCTAAACTCTCTTCACACAAATCTATCCCATACCACTTAGCTGAAACCGTCAGTAGTACTGGGAAACAGACTGGCTGGTCAGGGAAGACCATCCCAGACCTCAACCATTATCAGTAAAAGTCTCCAAAATTTTCTGTTGCAGGATTATTCCCCCACACACACCCTGTCTAAGGCAATTCTCCCTTGCCATTTCTCCTTATACTGTGTATTGTGTGAGCAGTCCTAGTAACCTTTAAGGGCACTAAGAGCTGAAGAAATATCCAATTTTCAATAGAAACTAGGCTAAATCAACAGTTCTTAACGGAATTAAAGCATTCATTAATAAGAAAAGAACAACACTTGCACAACATTAATTATGCTCTATGTTCAGTAACATGCTTCAGAAAGCTGCTATCCTCTTTTTATTTTCCCCCTTTTAAACTAAGTTATCCTTTCTGCTGGCACCTAACAACATCTCTGGGAAGCTTTAAAAAGACCTTTTAAGAGAAACACTGGCAATTAGGCCAAAAATTTTTTAAGAAAGTGCATGTGAGAGTAAACCAGTCCCATTACAGAAAACAAGAGCAATCTCAGTCCCATCAGCAGACAGATTTTATTTTCAAGCGTGCAGGTTGCGATGAGATGACACATACAGTCACTTCACACAGATAGGCTATTACATGTTTGGTTTGGTGACAACTTTATAAACGCTTTGTGATTTCCATAAATTAACCAACTTAGGCCATTCAGATCAGATTTCTTCAGCTGTTTTTTTCATATCTAAGCGTAGTTACTTTCTGCATAATTAAAATTCTTTTGTGCAGGCCTATACTGACTCGCACTATCATCTGCTTCTAAGATGTGCCAGGAACATGCACATCATTAATAATACAGTAGGTTCCCAGACAGGATACCTTCTGCTTGGTTTGGAATGGTTCAGATAGTCTTCAAAATCTGGTTTTGTTTGTTAATTGCTACGAGTGCTTGGCTCCATGACACTTTTTTCTGCCACCACAGAATCACTGTACAGAATGGACTGCAGGTAGCTAATGTATTTTATAGCAGCACGGAGTGTCTCTACTTTGCTGAGCCGCTTCTCCAAGTATTCCTTGGGTAGGTGATGTCTCAGTTTAGCATAGCCTTCATTGACACATTTAACCCTCTGCCTTTCCCTCTCATTCCTCTTTCTGATGAATGCTGTCCCATAGGAGTACTCACTTCTGCGGTAATTGGAATGGGGCATTTGGTAGGGAAAGGCACAGGGCTCACTGTAGAAATTCTCCACGATGAGATGCTCAGACATGAAAGGAAGGAATGACAAATCTTCAGAGCAAGTGACCTGGCTTGGTGTTTCTGGGTACACGTGAAATGTGAGCACTGGGTCAGCACAGAAAGACCTAGCCAGCTGTACGCGCTGAGTCTCAGAACAGATGGACAGCTTGTCCATGAGGTTACAGTAGCTTTTGCCATCCATCAGGTTCTGCATTTAACCTGGAAATGCATAATTACATAACAGTTTAAACAACTCATACCAAGCAGTAGAAAACCTCACCTGGACTTACCAACATTTGGTGTTACTGGCATTTTCCAGTAGAGACTTTTAATGCATTTGTGACATTTCAGTGTGGTGTTGGAAGATTTACATAGAGCAGACAACATCCCATTTGAAAACATAAGAAAGTGCAAATAATTATTTTAATCACTGATTAAAAAAATTCACAATAGATTTAAAGAAAATAAAGCCACTAACGCTTCCTAAAGGAAACAGCAAACACTCCCACCTTAGCTATAGAAATAAAGAGAATCTACTTTTATGTACTCCACATGGGTTTAGGGTCTCAAAATCTACCAAAACTTTCATCTCTACAGACAATAAACAAAGCAGGCCAATATCTGAGGCATTCTCTCAAACCCCTTCTCCTTGAAGAAAATTACATCTACAATTCCAGTAACAGACTCCCTATCCATACTAAAAAGCCTTCAAAAAGAATTATTTTTTCTCTCTATTAATTTGATGTTTTATTCACTGTATCATCTTGATAGATGGAAAACCTGTGCAGGGAATGGATCTCAGTCTTAATTCTGTGTTTGTCAGGTATTACATCCATTCCACAAAAAAGTTTACAAAAAGTTTAGAGGATGAATTTCTGCTAAACCTAACATCCCCTTAGGTCCTCATGCTCCTTCTGCGCTCACCTGCAGATTAAACAGATAGGAAATGCCAAATACAATCCCACTGATAAAGGATTATGAAATAACTTACTAAAAGAAAAAATGCACATCCTAATAATATTTCCAGTTACAAAGTCATTTGGGCACTGCTAGAAACCTGTAACTCAGAGTGGCCTACTAAAACCATGTACCTTCTCTTTAGAGCAGCATTACAGCAAGCATAACTACTCAAATCACCCTTATGCATTTATTAGAAATATAAACTTGCAGTCTTACAGGAAGCTACATTATAGTGCCTTCCCGATATCATTATTCCAACAGCTAACTATCAGCATAACTAATGATTGCTACTTAGTAGCTACCTAAAAATATATTTTTAATACCTAGCTGATTTTTAAAGAATTTCTGTGATCCATCCTCACATACTGCAAGCAATACTTGCCTACACAGCATCTATCAAAAAATGCTCTTACTCACCACCCACTTCCACATTTACACGTCGCTGTCTAAAACACTTAGGTTATGCTACACCCCCCAAAATGGAAACACACATGAACATTTAACTAGGTTACTAGAAACTACACTCCATTCTCACAAAAACCTTGCAAAGCTTCTAATGTTTCAACCATAGTTCCACAACATAAATGGGATCCTCTTAATCCTTCACAGGATATGGGGATATTTTAACATGTTCTAATGACTTCATACCAACCATGTCTAAAACAAAGAGAATTTTTACTCAGCATGGACCTACCCTCACAACACACTCTATCAAAATGCCTCTGCACTCAGCTTTGTTTCTTTTCTAATACATGTAGATCTCACAACAGAAATTCTATGAGTTAAAAATTCATTTATAGTATGCAATTAGGCAAACGAGAAAGTCACATGCATCTTAAACAGGTACGTCTGTATGTAGGCACAACCAACCACACATTTTACATTAATATACATGCAGAAAATCAGAGGTGAATATATACTCATTATAAAATGAAAATACTAGACAGTCATCTTTCCATTTTCTAATTACATAGGTTGGGTTATTGTCTAAAAACTTTCTGCTGCTAACAACTTAAAAACAGTCTGAGGAAAAGTACCTGTTACATAGCAACAAAACCCCCAACTTTATAGCAAAAAAATCATATAGAACAAGAAACCAAAACCAACATAACCCCTCAAAAAGAGATACTTGCAGTATTTGTTGCTTAGTACTGACACTTCTGCTGCATAACAACATTACATAAAACAGTTATCTGCTGCCTTAATACCTGCAAAAAGTCTAAGGATCATTTACCTTCTAGACTAGAGACTCACCAATCTTCAGATGAAAGTAAAATCCAAGGAAACAAGACGTGCTGTTTTAAGACTGATGAATAATATCTGAAAATATCTGAATGACATTCAGAAGAGAAGTTAATATCTCATTTTTTTATACCTTATTTAATAAGAGATCACATTGAACATATTCATTGAAAAGCTAAAGCAGCACTGTTACTGAATAGCTAGTAGAAGTGATTTACAAAAACATTGATATTCAATGAAGATCTGCTGCTAGATACAGCAATACGCAAGTCTCTTACCTGGGTTATGTAGCTAGAGCCAATAACTGCTGCAATTTATAGTCAATTGACAACATGCAAAGTAGCTTACAGTTAGATCTGCTCATTTCTGGTTTGGCTTTTCCAACCACATCACAGCTATGATGGCAACAAAACTTGGCAACAAGGGCTAAAAATTTTAAGACTGTATTGAACACAACCAGATTACAGGAATGCACTTTGTTTACTTCCTGTATGTATTCTGTTACAGTCTACTAAAGCAGTGTTTGAATTTATTAGCATTTCATACTTTGATGTCTGAATATAAACAATCGATTCGAATTTAAGTATTTACATCAAGGCATAAGTAAACTAATTTTCATAGCTTCATTTCAAACACAAAAAAATCAGCATTTATTTAGAAGAAACTTGTAATGGATTTGTTTCCAGGTTAGAAGTGAGAATACATATTAGTTAGCTTGATAGCTTCAAATTTAATCTTCATTATACCTATAATTTTGGGAAATTCCCTTAGTGTTCAGAAGTATAACACCACATAAAAAGTCCCTAATAAGGAATTTATGGAGGTTCTCAAGACAAGATTTGAAAACAGTGAGAAACTGGCACCAAGACAAATGTTTTAAAGTTTTGCTTAAACTTAGAAACACAGTATGGCGCAATCTATGTGTACAATCAAAGATAGGTATAGGTATATAGATGCAACATATATCAGTATATAGCTGTCCAACTGTACAGGTGCAAGGAAATAGGACACCCCACTTCAGAACTCCCACATTTTACAGGATTACCTGACACTTTAGACTATTTCATTATTTGACCCTTCTGTCACTCAAACTAAAACCACACACACAAAAAAAAAAAAAAACAACAACAAACCAAACCAGTTTAGCATAAACACTTGATCTACTACCAAGAGAGCTACATATACCCAGTCTTGTCTTCTTGGGACTGTCAGCCATCAAAGAAAGTATTCTGATTCAGCTGCCCTTGTGTGGGCCCACAGCAATGCTGCATTCTGCATTCTCCTTTCCATACCAGCTTCAGACCTCATCAGAAAGGCAGCCACAAGGTAGAATATTTACTAGAACTGGTAGAGGCATGTATTCAATACACAAGTTACATTATTTTTCTTTAGGGGACCCTAGGTACATCACCATCAGAATAGATTATTAATTTACCAGCGTGGGATGTTGAACACAGTAATTGAACTCAAGTCTGGATTTAATCCCCAAGATTAACTCAGTTTTTGGATGACTACAGGACTGACGAGAATAAAGCTCTGTATCTGCCAAGAGCTTCAGTCAATGCAAGTGTTACTATGGGGCACCTGTGTTTCCACTCCAGATGTGGCAGACCATGTGTACAGGTATAGCTGGTGCAGTTTATTTCCCATGCTACTCTGTCCCACAGGCTGTGGACTAAGCAAGCCAAAACTGCACCTAACATACAGTACTTTCTCTTCCACACCAGAGCTGACAACTGAGAAAGACAATAATGTAACTACATATGCATAGCTAAATTTGAGTCAGGGATTAAAAACTTTTTTCAATTAGCAATTTGGTGAGCCCATCCTTCCTTTGCCTAAGCACTGACCAAGTGGTATTTCTACTCTGATGCATTTTCAGAGAAGCGCTTTTATAGATGGATTTTACATGCAGGGTAATGAGGGAGAAAAAAAGATGACATACAGATAGCATACATCCAGTTTTCAAAAATCAGCTTTATCTTTAATTGTTACATTCCAAAGGGGATATATGAAAGTCAACTAGCAACCGTATACCTCTTGAGAGATAAGTACAGAATCACAGATACAAAAAATACACCTAACTCCCAAGATGACAGGTGCTAGAGAAAGTATGTGCCTTACACCATCAATCCAGACAAATGCAGGGAGATTTTTATAATAAATATTTCATCATATACTAACTCCTGAGACTTTATCCATGAAAAGAAAGGGAAAAGATCTTTTTTTTTTTGAAGGGATATCATACACATACAATATATTAAGCTATTAAAGCAAAATAGAACAAAATGCCAAGACTGTCTTTATATGCACTGCATTTGAGTTTATCTACATCACAGTACTTTAAGTATGCAGCTCGAAGACTCAGTGTCCATTTAAGTTTCACCTTAAATCTGCAAACATCACTTGACATACAAGCATCTTGAAAGTACGAGTGCAAGGAACCAAATGATGAATACAGCCAATTAGGATTTCATTCTCTGATATGAAAGATTCTACACTGCAAGATTCAGATTTCCAGTACCTAGCATTAGTCAGCAGAAAATCCAAGTATATTTACAAAAGGTCTTTACATAAAGTGATTAGTGATTTACAAGTAATTACTGTGTTCCCAGGTATTTTTTAACCACACAAATAGTAGAGAGAAATATACAGTTAAAAACACCATAAATCACAACTGTAAATAAGGTACCACAGTGGCAACCCAAGATATCTTAAGGTTTATTTTCTTTTCAGTTTTGTTAGTAAAAGCCATTTGAAAATGTAAAGATTTTAGCTTTTGGTTAATCTTTTAAAACTGCTTCCACTCCAGCACATTCCTTCAAAGTTCAAATACTTTATTTTTTTTTTAATCAATAATGAACCATTTAAGAAAACCCTTCTGAATTGGCAGGATCAGGAAGACATAAGTCAGCTCTTTCAATTAGTCCACTTTACTTCCCTGGAGTTATTTTACTGAGACACAATTAACTCAGCACAACATGACGGTCAAAGACGGATTTGCGTTGCTCTTGAACCTGTAGCTTCCAACGCTGCTGAGCATACTCCACTTTGTTCAACACATTGGCACGGCTTCGAGAACGAGCCAGCACATCATGTGCATTTGCAAAAGGCTGGTGATCCTGGAATAGCAAAAATCATTAGTTAGATCTCAACAATTCCATCGAGCAATTACATTAGCCGTCTTTGTAGTTACATTCCAAAGGAGGTGAGGGTTATTTTGGTTTTGGTTCGTTATTTTTACGTAAACAAGCTGTTTCAACAAGCTGCCAGTAATAATGACCCAGCATTTTTGAATAGTTAGAACTGTACTTCAATTTCTCATCCAAAGTAACTTCCACAGGTTTCCCAAATAAACCAAACTTTGTAGTACTGTCAAACAATTACCTGCTGCCCACAGACCTCACAGTGAGCTGCAAGATCAGAACCACAGTCTTGCATCCATTAGCAGCTGGTGGGACAGAAGCCTAGAACAGACCCAGGAACCAGGAGTCTCCTGTTATTGTCTTGAATGCACTCCACTTGAAAGCTGAATTAGAGTCAGTTCTCTGCCAGCTCTTGGCCATTTACCATCAGGCAG
>JANHGB010058862.1:0-13827 GCA_026283785.1 Coracopsis vasa | reverse complement strand
CCTGCCCATGGCAGGGGGGTTGGAACTTGATGATCTTAAGGTCCTTTCCAACCCTAACTATTCTGTGATTCTATGATGAATGATTAGGATCAGGAATGTCTCACATAAGGCATACATGTTAAAAGTACAGGGCGTTGTCAGGTTTGTAGGCCTGAAATTTGACCTACCTTTCATTTTCTTAAATCTGTTTGCAAAGTCCATGTAATTCTTTAAATGTTTTTCTTTTTTTCAAAACAAATGCTTCAATTCTTTTTTTCTGAAAAATATATCAATGCCAAAAAGCACAACACTCATCAGTAACCCTATAACAACAAACCCATATGCACATGAAATGGGGGACAGCATCCCCAGCAAAGGACATCTATGGGGATTCTTAGAAGTGCAAAGATTAAATAAGCAGGAAAAACTCCCTTGACAATGCCCTTTTAAAAGAGTCTGTCCAACCAAACTTCCTTTACGCAGCGTAAAACATTGAAGTGATTTAAGTTCCTAACAAAATGCAAAATACTGAAAAATCTAATCAATATTTACAAACACAAGACCCGAAAATGACAGGTTGGGCATTCAACTCATTTACAACCTCGTGCACATAACGCGAGCCTAATCCCCTGTGGCATTTACCTTCCCTTTCTGTTCCTACCTAGGCTGTAAATTCGGTGAGAGCTGTCACTGATTTACCACGAGCCCTCCAACAAATTTCCATGTTTTTTAAAAATAAATGCTAATATTAATTCAAGTAAAGCACGAGTTGTCAAAACAAACAAAAAATATCCCACTCATAACATGAACACAGAAGCTGTTACAAATTAGATTTGCCAATATGCACTATTCAAATTCCTAGAAATGCAGTACTTCAGAAACCTATCTGAAGGTTTCTGACACCTCATGCATATTGAAATATCAGACTTCCTTTTAGTAGCCTCATTGTTTTGTGCACACTTAGATTCAAGCAACACTTAAGATTCAAGGTAGAGCAAAACTCTAAAAGCAGTCAAGTAGAAAAACTTCAAAATCAATGCAGGTACATGGAGCAGTAAAATGGATGCAAGAAAAAAAAGGAGTGTTTACCAGCCTTCACTATATTGATATTCAGCAAATTTAGATGCTGAATATGCATTTCAAAAATCTCCTGATTCCACCAGAATCAGAGCCAAAAGCTTTTGCCACCACCTTCCATATAAGCAGGATGCAATCTCCCATGATTTGGGATGTGGGATGGGGGGAAGAGAGGAGAGTATTTTTCAGTAAAGGACACCAACAAGGGGCAGGTACAAAAAGGTGACACTGCCCTCAGAAGCCTGAATTACTGTGCAGATTCAACTTAGTTTCTATGCTTCCAAAGATTTTAGGAACCTGCTGCAAGTCTTGAAATTAACAGGAACAATCCCAAACTGATTTTCAGAAGAACAAGATATGGACTTAACAATATACATACAGGAGAAAACTAAGCATAAGCTTTATTTCAAGCATATGTTCTGTTTCTATCAAGGTCTCCAGGGCTCAGAGGTTACCGCTAAGCAAACTGGAACTTTACAGGAAGAGCACAGCTGATGAATATTGTTGCGGTCTCTGCTTTTTATTTACCCAAACTCAGTAAAAACAAGTCATCTTCCTTCTTTTCTTTTTAATTTGCAAGAGACCAAGAAAAATACAAGTGGTTTCCGGCACTGTGTTGACCGAAAGATGTGCAGAACAGGCACACCCATTATATCCTCCTGCTAATTGTGAACATTGAAATACACCCAGCCACTCTCCAGGACATGCACAGCTCATTCCATTACAGAAAATATAAACCCAACACCACTAGAATGTAACTGTATGATTCTATGATTCTAATTCCCACCTTGGTCCATGGACTGCCAAGATAGCTAGATTTATGCAAACATACCATTATTATTTTACCACCTGTGAGGACTGAGCCTGGGTATCCAAGCAATTGCTACAGCGTACAACACAAACGCCTCAAAACAGAGTATTTTGAGACTACTATCCTACTTGAATTTTCCTTTTGGTACAATCAAATCAAACTAACCAAATGATTCCCAATTATAAAATCCCACCTTTCCCTGATGTTACTGGAACCTGAGAGTGAATAATTCCTCATTACGTTGCCATATTAATTTAGCAAGTAAACTTGAATTCTCAGGTATGAGCCTGACAACTGTGAGGATATGGGTTTCTGTTGTGTTTTTAGATAGTGATCCTAATCACTCTTTCTTAAACATGTAGCAATACTGCTGTTATTTGTTTAACATCTGTCAGTGCACACACAAAATCCTAAATGCTTGTCAGAGTGCAAAAAACAAAGGTCTTACAAGGCACATCTTGAAAGCATATGATCAGAAATAAAGTTCTGTTAAGGGGAAACAAAAATCATCTGGCAACATTTTCTATTACTACCCATGTACTTCAAATATCCACATGAAAACTGCAAGTATTTCACATCTGTGAAAAAACTACTCGAATTACATATTCCGAGCATGCTAGAACTGATCTTAACTAACACTTTTCAAAATAAAACTGAAAACAATGAATCACACCTATTTATGTCAAAGAACAAGCAGTAACAGCAGAATGCATTACTGTAAAATGCTTTAATTGTCTATCACCATTTAAAAAGCAAACCAAATGACAATATTCGGTAACAACTATATCAAGTACTAAACTGAGAAAGCCTAAGCATCAGTAATAAAACATACACAAACAACAATGTTGCAGAAACGCTGTTTTCAAGTAACAAGATGAACACAAGCTGTTTTCAAGATAGATGACAGCTAACTCTAGAGAAAGGCAAAACAGCTTAAAGGACTGAGCTTTCCCTGGATGCAGAACATTTCAGGGCCTGTCCACATAAATACTTCACTGTTTCAAGTATTTTTAGCTTTATTAAGTAATAAGTAAAAAGGGGGGAAATGGATAAATAAATCACTGATGTTGGATCTGCCCTAGCAGAGTACACTCCCATTAATCCCAGCTTCAGAGAAGTGCTGCCTAAGGCTGCCAGTGTTTGTTACTTATCCCATGAGTTTTATGGTGCCTTCGAAGTGCCCCTGCCCACACAAGCCACAAACTACTCAGTAACTTACAGGAATCACTGCAGCAAAGCTCAGGACAGTACCTACAAATAAAGAATCAAAGAAGTTGAGAATGATGACACTCCAGTAGCCTCATGTGACCATAACTAACTACGGACATTGATTTCTCAGTTACTGATGGGGCAGTACCTCTAAAATACAGAACTGAATGCGTGAATCAAGTCTGCATCAAAGACGTTCTCACAATGCACCATGTGCTGAGTGTGTGTCAGGGTACACATCCACTTTCATCTTCTCCCAAGACAGAGACTACACAGTAGGCTCATAATGGCAACTGAGGGAAGAATTCACCTTCACACACACCCTAAAGTGTAGTTTAAAATACAACCGAGCTTGTATTTCAGCCCATAAAGTTTATAGGTTGGTGGGTGTGACTTTAAAAGAAAAAAAAACAAGCCAGAAAACTCCTGCTGACAGGAACTGGAAAAACAATCAGCTTCAACAATTGTAATAGGAGCAGAATGATTAACTCCCCAAGCCATTCCAGTAACAATATAGATCATGCCAAGATTTACTGAAACACTTTCCACGGAAGAAGCGGTCCTGGAGATTTTGAGGACAATACTTCAGATACAGAACACAAGTCCAGAATGGATTGGCTAAACAGGTCTGCAAACTACAGCACTGAGAATAAATACGAAGTGAAAAATACATCCGTGGCCCTTACCCTCACTCTTTTACCCATGTACTCAATATAGAGAAGCATGCAAGCATTACTTTTTTATATCATATTATCAGAACTGGCACCTTGGCTGTGATTTTGATAAAAGCTGAACAGCCACATAACGTTAATTTAAAATGTAAAACCTTCGAGGAACGACCCTTTATTTGCCTGTAAAATATTATGGATTTGAACTATGAAAGAGAAAAGAAGAAAATTGGTTTTTTTCTCTCCCTCAAAACGTTTCTCCTACAGCAAGTTATTTTATTGCATCAAGTTCGAAGGGTTTGGTTTTGTTTTCAACCACTGCTTGAGCGGTGTATGCTTTGGGGAAAAACACCACTTTCTAGCACTATGAATACAACTGCTTTCAGAGTATTAATTTCACATGATGTTTTAAAGACACTGCCAAGGATCTATTACAGAATATGATTTCTGAATGTAGCCTGGCCTAACGGCTACTCTCTGTGCTTCTTTTCTCATATTTATAGACGCTGTACAGGATGCTGTCTCAGAGAAAGAAACCCAATTACCTGAACGAAGCCAACATCAAAGGCTTCCTTTATTCTGATCCCAAACACCGAAAGCTCTTTCTTTAACAGCACACCTGTACTTTGACCCAAGAACATTAAACTATTAGCTGGGGCACTCCTTATTTTCCTTATCAAAAAGTCTGAAGATAAGCAAGTGTGGGGCCTTGGATAACCAAATCAGTTTCACATGGTTTCATTTTTTTTGAGGTCAGAAGAACACACTCAAGTGACACTAAAAATAACAGTATGGAAGTATTTTACATATAGAACACTGTCTTCTCCATTTGCTTTTTAACTTAATTTCTTTTATTATTATTATTTTAGGAAAGCATCTAAAGTGATTCACCATCCTCTCAACATCATGGTGCCCTATGTGTCAGCAACCCTTAGAGAGTGTGTGGGGGGAAAATACTGTGACTCTCTTGTTTACAGACGGGAAGAAAGGAGGTGAGCTAGAAACTTCCTCTAAGATATCCAGCTAAAACACTGCTTAAAACCCAAATATATACATAGAGAGACCAGACTTTTAAGACCAGTGTAATTAGAAAGGGTCAATTCAACACAGTATTAAGGTTTCTGGTAAATGAGGTTCATAAATGCCCTCATGAGTTACACTCCATTATGTTCTTCTGAAAACCAATGCAACTCTGACAAACACTGAACCGCTGCAAAGGGCTCCTTTAAAGCTCTTTTTTCTCCCTTCCTTCTTGTTTCCTCCCACAGCCACTGACCTCTGCTGTTCTTTGCCAATTAAGAAAATGGTTGATGATGATTACAAACTAGAGAACAGTTTTGTTGTAAAACTGAGGGTCTGGAGCATGGTGAAATCAAAGTCCTGCACCTCCCATCCAGGGTCCTCGGCAGCTGAACCAAGCTTAAATAAATAGGATTTTCTGAAAAGATGGTCATTTTGAAGGTAAGCAAACAGGATGTATAAAAATGACAAGCTCACTGAGAACAAGCCAGTAACAACAGTGGAAGTGCCAAATAAAACATGCAGTTTAAGGCAAAAGCTGGGTTTATGTTATCATGTTACATTTAATCATAATATAATAAAAGCGTATGATGTAAGAGAGCTGTTCAACTGAGCTTCTCTTCAAGTAGAGTTTTGAGTTTCAGTTACAAAGGCTGTGGTCCCAATATCACAGTTAAAGCTGTACTGAGAAACAGAGTTAAAATTGAGAGTTGTTCCCATGACTTGATGAGAAGCAAAATATTTCTTCCCACACATACCACATACTAAAGGGGTTTAGAGAAGGGTTTGGAACACTTGAAGTTGTTTCCACTGAACTAGTGAAAAGTCCGAAGTGTTTAAAAATGACCCACATTTGCATTTTTTCACCAGGCTTTATTATATTGCTTTTAGGCTCTGTAGTTTAACCATGTTTAACTTGAAAAGGGTCTAGTCAATGCATAAAAATGCTTTGTCTGTAGTTAATTATAGAGGGCACAAATCATGTTCTATCTCTGTAAATTCCATAAAACATTTATGTGTGCTAAAAACATCAGTTGCAAGAAAGTATCACAAAAGGAATTACTAAATCCATTATTAAGAGTGACAAAATCTTAATGCAAAAGGGTACCTTTCATTCTTCACCCAGGCAAGATTTCTTACCAGGTTCTCTCTCCCAGCTGTATATTCTCGGTTTGATCAAGCGGTGTATTTTGTAAAAGGAATTCACTACTGCATTTCCCAGTTAAGAAGCCAGTCTGTAGTTTTATTCTAGCCTTTTCCATGTATGCTTTAGCTTAAAAAACATAATAAACTCGTTACTGCTCCTGTGTCCCCCAATCTGCAGGCAGAGACATTTACAAGATCTGCCCACGGCACATATGTGCGTCACCCAAATGTCATCTCCCCCCCCTCACACTGACAGCCTCAGACTTCTGCAGCGTTACAGCTTGTGAGAAACGGACAGAGAATGGACCCCAGAAACTTCCTTTCAAAACAAAATCTATACTGACAACAGACTGAGAAGCAATTTGAGCGGAAAACAGACCAATGTATTAGATGCAATAGTTTCCCAAATAAGAAACCTTACTCTCTGGTTTTCTGAGACTAGAAACAGGAGGGATGTCAGTAGCAGGATAAACAGCAGCGTGCTGAAAGGCATGCAGGAGCATTGCAGTTCTAAAAGGAGCCTAGTCACAGGAAACACTCAAGTGACTTGGAATTTTATCATCCAACAATAATCAAAGGATCACCGACTTCATGCAAGTAAACTCAGAGCTGATCCTGAAACTCAAAATGGACACAGATTAGAGAAAGACACTGGAAAGCAAGTTCAACTGCTTCCTGCTGGCTGTAATTTCTGAAGAAATGGGAGGGAATGACAGCTTAGTGCTTGCTTGGTGCAAGACAGCAGCTATGGGATAACACAGAAACCAAGAAAGCATTATGACAATTTTCCAGACTATCATGTAAGAAGATGACCCTAACCCTTGCTCTCAAGATTGTGAAACAACAACAGAGCGACAGGTCTTCATAGCACGTTATCTTCCCTGTTTCCTGGATGGAAAGCAAACCAAATTAGTGCAGGTGTATTACTGTGAAAGTTAAAAAACCCCCCCAGAAGTCATTACTTCTGATCCCTAACTTTGGTTACTACCACTCCCTTTGTCCTTATCAGCTACTTTGATAGCACAACTGTTATTTCAGAGCAAACTTTAGATTTGACAGTATTTTATTCAGACTCATTTTTTCTGCCCCTCCTGGATCAGAACTCTCACCCCAGTTACAAAAGGAAGAGAAGAAATGAGTGCTAAGAGCAATTGAAATCTGGAAAATAACTCCCCATAGTGAAAACTCTACATCCATGAGTAGCCCAGATGAGGATCACTTATTAAGTCTGCACTGTAAACCGGATTAAAATAAGGTACATACAAACAGTGAATGAGCTGGTGCTGGGCAAAGAGCTAAATGCTTTAGGAGGCAACTCCACTTATGTGTTCATATTTTTGGGAAAATGATTAGCATCATTTATTGTACAGTCTACACCAAAATACATTGTGAAACGTGACCCTCGGGGGCTTTTTGGAGCTGAGTTGGAGTTAAGAATCCTCATAGAGGCTTTCCAGCAGTATTTTCATCAGAAATCTGCTTTCCAGGTTCTGAATGCTAGTGACTATAAAATGATCTTGTAGCACATTGCAACATATCAGCTTAACAAAATATCATCAAGACACTTTTTATTACATCATTACCTTGCAGACAACTAACTTTGCTGCTTTATAGCTTCATGCAATGCCTACCACAACCTCACTGCAGCCAAACGACTGGCAAAACCAAACAGAGTTAGTGAAAACTACACAGCTAATGGAAGCTTTAGTCATTTTTTTCCTTTAAAGATATAAACTTGTAGTGACACTTTTAACACCTATGTTCTGATACATTTCATGCTTGTTCTATATGTATTTTCCAGGACACTTAGATAAAACATTAAACTTAAGAAGGACCATATATATCCCTTAAAGCATGCCACCTATTTCATATAAAGGTAATTAAACTTAGTAAGTCAAAAATACTTCAAAACCACCACAATTAGTAGCTTGATTCTCTGGGAGGCCTGGCAAGCTCCAATAGTAGAATGTGTGAGAGCTTCCCAACAGAAGGGAAGCCTTTGATTTCAGTAAGTACTGTACCCAGCCTGTGGATAAATTAACGAGAAAGAGACCACTGTAGGAAAGCATCTTAACTTACTTGCTTTGTCCTGAACTTTGGGGGCCACCTTATCACAAAACTAAACTAGCAAGTGCTGCATGAACTTACATTTACCATTGGTGAGTGCTGCAGGACCCCAACCACAGACAACAATGTGGTTAAAAACTTAAAGGTCTGTAGAAAGAGGCTATGCCGATTACTGAAAATTTAGTTCCAGAGAGAAAATGAAAGAAAAGACCAATCTAAGCCACAGAAGTTACAATTGAGTACAAGGATTAAGTCAATTAATAGTGGGTTTTTTTCCCCTCAATGTGGTTCTCAGTCCTGCCCTTCCTGGACCAGGAGTGCCATTTGGCACTTCAGGGAAGGATGGGGAGGGGAAAAAAACCCTAGTTTAGAACAGCCACAGAAGTCCATCTTATCTCCAGTTCTTCTGACAAGTACATCAAGGTGATAAAAGGGTGGGACCCGTCTATTTTTCACTCTTCTCTGAGAACAGACCCGTTTGTTTATGATAGAACGGAGGGGAAGTGGGGGGAGAGGGGAGAAATGGCTTTATTCTGTGCTTATGATGAGATACTGTCATACAGGAAGCAGGAGGGCCCTAACTTCTCTTCACAGCTGTGCCATGGTTAGTAAAAATCTCATCTGTAAATTGCCGCAAGCAAGACAAAAAGCTCTCATCTTCTGCACTGAACTCTCTTTCTCAGCCTCCGAGAAAACCACTACAAGAAGGTGCTGAACAGCTTTGGTAGAAGGGTTTGGTATGAAGCAAACTATTTCTTTCTCTACTGTAGTTATATGAAAAAATGTATTAAATGTGAAAACGTGGGGTTTACATCTATGGGGGTTTGTTTGTTTTGTTTTCTGATATTTTGTGTTTAAACTGTCCAGAGGGAATCAGCCATATGGCTGCAGTGTAATACCATGAAATTCATAAAATAGGACTAGTGGCATGAACAATGTATTCCTCATCTGCAGATTTGTAGGGTTTTTTCCATTGCAATTTGTCAAATCCTGCATGGACTTATGTTTTTTCAATAGAACTATGTGTACTTTAACTTGGGGAATAAAGAAGCAGCAGTGCAGCACTACACCCATTCAGGCCAGATGAGCCCAGTGTTTATTAAAGATGTAAACCAGTTAGGAGCAGTATCAATTGAATTTGGTTTGCATGCTCCCTACGAAATGGTTAGTGAAACAACGTGTTTGAAGTCTGGAATGGGATGGGGGAGTATGAGCCAAAGTAAATTAATTCAAATCTTATTTTTATTCAGCATATCCCATCTGTACAAAGCTCTTCAGACAATGGTCTGTAGCTGTCGGGAATTAGAATGAGATTAAATCTCATCCTAAAGAACTTGAAAGCAGCGACATTGAACGCAGACAGTCTGCACCTGCTTATACCAGGTCTTAAATTAGGTATTTTGTTATCTCTACTTCAAATAGTATATATTCAGATACAGTTTCAAATGCCTATAAATGTGAACAAACCCTAATAGTCTATTCCTCATGATGAAGACGTGCAATAGTGCCACTTGTTTTTCTCCAAGCAGCACTCCCTTCATCACCATGTACCATCATGTCACCAGGAATACTGCTGCAGGAGTTTATAAAGAGTCTTCAAGTTCACTTCTGCCAGTACTGAGGTATTTCAGAAACTGCAAACTCCACTAACTAAAGTCACAAAATACCAATGAAACTATCCCCCCACTTTTGTCAGTGCTGATCAAAGTAAATCTCTAACTTTTTCCAAGTAAAATTCAACAATCCCCTCCAAGAAAACAGGACACTCCAAGTGAAAAAAGGAAGGTGAACATCAATACGCACATTAACACAAAAAAACCCTGAGTGGTGTGACTTTGCATTATTTAGAAGTGTTACATACTTTCTGGGCTTAAACTAAGATTTGGTGCTAGTCTTTGTTTCACTGATTCTATCAAGTTATAAGTCTAAAAATAATTTTTATATAAAGTACTATCTTTTTAATACAGTACAGCAGAATACTATTTTTTTCCTCTTAAAAAGAGTACATTTTACCCTCTAAGACAGAAGGAAAGATAATTTACGTTGCATTGGAAAGCATGCAAGTATTAATGATGGGGAATGATGAAGAACATAAATGGTTTCCATTTTCACATTCAAAACCAAGTACCTGCAAATTAATGCTAAAAGCAACTGGCCTATAAAGGAGCCATGTTTCCATGCCAACTGATCACAGAAATACATATAATTCCACAAAAAAACCCTGAAAAACCTACAAAACAAGAAAATAAAAAGAAAGCAGAAGTGCTAGAAATCAAGATCCTGACCATACCCAACTATTTTAAAAGAATAGCACAGAACACAACAAAGGATGCAATTTAAGATGTGAATGGTTTACAGCTAATGGCACTTCATCATTACAATACTTCTAAAAGCTGTCATTCTCTAGTCAACAAGAAAAACAGCACACAGAACACCTCTATTAGGAAGGAGGGAACACTCGACAACAGTAGCAATTCTTAGGGAGGTTTCACAGTTGGCAGAACTGAAAGCACGAGTTGCTATTCAGGGCACATCTTTCATTAGGGTTTTATTATGTGACTTTATCTAAGAAGGTCTTGCTTTGTTCCTTGTTCACACTGGGTTGTTGTGGGGTTCTGCCATCAGCCAGCAGAGCTGCTTGCAAAGCAAGGCATGAGGAATGAGCAGGTATGTACCTGCACAGAAGCGGCTCACATAACCCTGTGCACATAGAGATCTGAGGTAATTAACAGTTTATATGTGTATGAGCAACTCCACAACTGATGAAGAGATGCCACCCCATTCTGTACTACAGCAACAAAATCAGGAGTTCATACATAAGATCATGGCGTATATGGTCCACACATGTATGCATCTGTATGTGGAAAAACCAAAGACTTATTTCAAGCAAGGGAGCTTAGAAATGTTGAACAGAAAAGAATGCTACAGATCTAAATATAGCCGGTTCCAAGCTACTGACATTTACATGCAATAAAACCAGCAGTTGAAATATTTGTTCTTTATAACCTAGAGAAATAAATAACCTCCAACTAAAAGGTCCATAAAACCTGTGTTCTAAATTAATACAAACTGAAGACAGGACAACAGATTTTTGTTTCTCAATACGTCTTTATTTTATCAAGTAAGCAACACTGCCTTTCTTCCTATTTAGTTCTGTTTAGACAACATATTAAAAGTCATTAGAGGTTTAAAACAGATGAAAAATTATGGCCTCAGAACTGGAAGTTGGAAATACCACTATTAATGCATTTTAGAGCATTTGGATTTTACTGTTTTGCTGCACTGTGCACAAACAGAAAATTATAAGTGCTTGTACCCACCCTACTGACTTCATATTTATGCAAACACATGGATTAAGGGACAATGGGTCTACACAGTGCATGGAAAAATGCAAAGTTTACATTAAAGGATTTTTAGGTTCTAGTAAATGAACCTTCAGTCTGTGTAAGGACCTCAGTGACCCCAGTGGATGAAAGGGAATACTTACATGGCCACATTCCAGCTCAATTGGATAGCATGAAAGATTATGGGTTTCACCACACTTTCTTCCTCAGTCAATTCAGAATTTGCTAAGAATTGAATTTTTAGATGTGATGGGTGCTGTAAACATTTAGCATCTCAGAAATTCTTCATGTTTCTGACTACCTTTCCCCAACCTCTACTTGAGGTTGTCCAGAGCTCACTGAGGCAGCATTACTGCAGTTTGTGTAGAAGCTGAAAAATGATAATTCATCTGGGTAGAGAGGCCAGTTTCTGCAGAGTTCTTCATTGTATAAACTATTATTATGAGGCAGCACACACTAAATTCCTGGTTAGGATCCTCAAAAAAAAAAAAAATCAATAGAAAGAAAAACTACACATACACTTAAGATACAATGAATATAAAACTCTACATGCAGTTATGTACTTTGCAATAACCTTTGTGGTGCGTAAACTGTTCTGCAATTCTGAAAGTACGAAGGTATGAATTCTGACAGGGAAAAATGTATTTTATAAATTCCTATCAATCTTTAATAACATCAAAATCACCCCTACTCAGAGCAGCAGCAACTGAAAGCTGCCAGCCAGCCACAGAGCAGACAGTGCCTGCACACCCAGCTCCACGCTTCCCTGACAATTTATCCCTCCTATGTTTTGGAAGGATCAGGGCTTGCAAAGATAAGAGAGATGAAAGATCAGTTCAGCTTCTCAGCCCTCCACCTCTTTTCATCTGTAGTCAATGAGACTCTGCTGTTCTACAAACACCTTTCTACTTTTTGGAAGCTTAACGTAGTTCTGTACTTGCTAAACCTCTTCACTACCATGTATGAAATCATCTGTAGAGCACAATGATTTTTTGTACAATGCTGCCTTGGGCAGGATCCTAAATGAGAACAGAGCAGAAGATTCATGTTATTTAAACAGGAGAACAATAAATAAATAAATAAATAAATCATTCTGAAGAGAGCAACAACTGGGAGAGCAAACGGCAACAATTTCATGTTCAGCAGCACTTCTCCCATAGCCTCGGCCAGCACACCCTGTTTACATAAATGAAAGAAAGAATGCTGCCCTGAACTTGCCCATTATTCCACAGAAAAGGTATTGTGGGAATGTTAACTTTCACCTGGCTGACTTCCAGATGCCGGCAGGAAAAAACACCCTTTTAAAATTTTAGCCAACTGAAGAATACTCCACATTTTTCACATTTTCCCATTATTCTAAGTTATCTATAAACTAACATTGGCCTTGAACTACACTCCATATAAAATGGATGTAATAAGATGACCGACTGCTCTGCAAAGGAATGAATCAAGGAGAAGTCTTGCATGCAAACCAAACAGCCAGTATCATATCTCACAAACTGTGACAGCTTGAAAAAGCCAGTGCATTTCCAGAAAAGCAGAAATGTCTGCAGTGCCCGTGAGAGTACTTACTGTGAGTAGGAAGGGAAGCGTAGGCCCAAGTTCAGGAATGCAGCCTGATGCTGTGATGCAGACCTGGCACATGTGATAAATGTTTTAAGCCTGCACTGTGTCATACCATTAACACAAGAGAAACTCATCCTGCTCTGCATCTAATACCTGAATGGGTGCCATGATGGAAACAGCAACACAGAAGAATCACAGAATCAGAGAATGGTTTAGACTGGAAAAGACCTTTCAGATCACCGACTCCAACTGTTAACCCTGCACTGCCAAGTCCACCACTAAACCATATCCCTGAGCACCACATCTACAAGTCCTTTTAATACCTCTAGGGACAGTGACTCAACCACTGCCTATTCAGCCTGTTCCAGTGCTTGACAACCCTTTTAGGAAAGAAATTTGTTCCTAATATCCAATTTAAACCTCCCCTGGTACAACCTGAGGGCATTTCCTCTTGTCCTGTTCCTCATTATTTGAGAGAAGAGACTGACCCCCACCTTGCTATAACCTCCTTTCAGGTAGTTCGAGAGAGCAATAAGGTCCTCTCTGAGCCTTCTCTTCCCCAGACTAAACACCTGAGTTCCCTCAGCCATTCCTCATCACACTTGTGCTCCAGACCCTTCACAGCTCCACTGCCCTTCTCTGGCCCTGCTCTAGCACCTCAATGTCGTTCTTATAGTGAGGGGCCCAAAACTGAACACAGGATTCAAGGTGCGGCCTCACCAGTACCCAAGTACACGGGGATGATCAATGCCCTGGCCCTGCTGGCTACACTATTTCTGATGGCTTGCTTCGTATACGGTGGAGGATGCCCCATGTGCTTTGTTGTGAGGTAGGATGGGCACACGCATGCATAATTTAAAGCTGCTCAGTTAATTTATCTGACTGAAAAACTGAGGAAGGCAGTCCTGCTTCTGGCTCTGGAAATAAAAACAACCCTAGA
>JANHGB010058854.1:3693-21219 GCA_026283785.1 Coracopsis vasa | reverse complement strand
GTTTTAGTTGTTGCTAAGTAGTGCTTACCCCTATCAAGGACTTTTCAGTCTCATGCTCTGCCAGTGAGGAGGGACACCTTGCTTAATAAATTTAAATTTTAATTAGGACTTGGCTTTTGAGAGTGATTACTAAAGTAACTTATAACACAAAGAGCTCAATTTTGTTCTGAATAAAAGCTGTATCCTGATGTAGCAAGCTGATTCTAGTGTCAGATACTGCAAGACTCACAATAAAATTGGGAGACTGACATCCTTCAGAATGAGGTGTGCTAATGAAAGTGCTGGGATACAAGCAGATAAAATTATAGCAGTTTGCCACACCACTCTTGTAGAATATTTAATCTACTACACAGGGAGAGTGACCAAGCATTTTCCAGCTGAATGTTTCAAACAGAAAGGGAAGCCATCATTGTCCAAGCAAGTAGCATCTTTGTTTCTCTTAACAAAGTCCCTCAAAAATGCAAGCCTTATTCTGCCAGCGATCAACAAGGTCACAACCAGAGGTAGACCAGCCAGAACAAACAAGCAGCTTGAGTTTCTCTCAGTGGCATGCTGTCCAGCATGTCACATAACATGGCGACATATTAGTGATGCAGCACATACCGAAACAATACAGTTAGACAATTTCATCTCAAAAGGCAAGATTTGTTTGATTGTCAGTACTTTCAGAAATAGAGGTTGTAAAAGCCAGGCCAAGCTATTCATGAATTGGCAGACACTCAGATTTACCAACTAGACTAATCATAGCCTAGATTCTGAGCTTGTCTTCTGTGATGACTTCATCTATTCTGTCTGCCTGGTGGTGGCATAGAGCAGTTCTAAGTCTAGATATAAAACAGCATTGTGTAATTAATATGGTTTATTGGCCTACCTTACGTTCAAAGCATCATTTTTTAATGTGACTAGAAAGCATAGATGTTTGTTTCAGAGGCAATTTACTGAACTAATGAATCTTCACAATGGTTTCATTCTCATCTGAAATCATTCCCACCTGATGCTGAAAGCTTTTTGCTGTATGTACTTCATTTCTGTTTTGAACATCCTTCCCAAGAGACTAATATGCATGAAGAGGACTTCAATGGAACATGGAAGTGGAGCATCTATGATAACCATTCCTGAAGTCAGTGACTAAAAAGAAAATGAGGCTATTTCATATGAAGTGGACCCAGCTGACAGAGCAGGTTGAATTTTCTCTTTACATTATAGCAGACAGCTGCAATATTTTTGTTTAACACAACTTTTTGCAATGTAGTAGTTCTGGAACTATATATGTCCAGTGATTTCCAGAAAGAAAAGAAATAGAACAACAGGCATGCTTACGATTTCAACTTGCATGCTTCTTGTTTTCTAGTTATGATGAGAGACCATAAATGAAATAGCTCGCTGATGCTTTGGGAAGTCTAAAAAAACCCCAAACCTCTCCTCAGTGCCTTTTGTTTGCATGGTGCTTTAGAAGAGTAAACAGGGAAATTTTCATGTCTGTATAAGTTAGGGACAGCCAGCTGTGAGTTGCTTGACACCATAGATCTGAAGCTTCCACTGAAGGAGGCACCAGGGAGGCACCAATAATTTATGAGTCAGGACTAAGAAGAACTACCCAGAATGCTCAGGAAAATATGCTAATTCAGTACCTTACTCAGGAGCTTTTATTTTATGCCAGTTTAAGTGCACTTTTGAAAACCTGTGTCATTCTGCATCAGAACAAGACACTCTTTGGAGTGACTTGTTATAGGGAAAGGCTTGGGAAAAGCTTGAAGGGGTACAACAGCCTTATTTAGGATGTGTCAGTTCCATCTAAATCAGGCTGTAGACAAGCTGAGCTGTGATGTCCACAGCAATCACTTAGGATGCATGTGACTGGCTGCTCCCAAGGCTGGTATGTTTGAAGAGCTTTGTTGGGAACTTACACTGGAAAAATCCTTCCAAGGAAGTCTATTGACGGGATTCTGCACAAAGATTTATCTTTGCTTACCACTCCCCAAAGAAACAGCAAAAGGTCTAGTTTTCTCCTGATTGTTTCTCTTCTTCTGATAACATCCTATCAACATGGTAAAAATATTATCCAGTGGGTATAGAGCATGAAGTCTGCCCTACTGAACTGAACTGGATAAGGTACATGAAAGGACATGACACACAGATGTTCTTTGCATCTCTTAGTAGCTGGTGTCTACAGCAGTGATTTAGCAAGGGATGAGCTAAATAAGTAAACAGAGTGCATCTTTGCTCATTACTTTGAAGCAATTGAAACTCACATTGCTAATAAATGAAATCTGATTGTTAGAAGTCTAGAAGGGAAGCAAGAGCAAAGGACAAGTAATTGAAAAAAACGTGATGACATTCTGAGTGGAACTTGAGCTAAACAGCTTAGTAAACCAAGAAAACTGTTGTTACTTATCACAGTGCTCTGTGGGGCTTGGTGTCCCTATCCTTAGTTACATCCTCACTGATTATTATTCTTACCATTTTTTAAATTCAAAACATATCTTCCTCTCCCATCAGCAAGTCAATCCAGGTCAAGAGATGGTGCAAGTGGCTACATCCTTTTATACTTCCCTCTAAGAAACACCATGAATGAAGAAGTTTCCTCTTCTCTTTCTGCTTTTTCCACCAGTCTTCTCACCCAGTTCATAAAGTGGTCCATAACCACTTGGCTAAATACAGGGTTACATGCCACAGAGAGTGTAGCATTTTATTACAGTGGTATTTGTCCCAGGGCTCTGCAAAACTAAAGTAAGGCTCAGTTTCCTTAACCCCTTTCTTGGACTATCTGGCCCTTCTCAGTCTCTCCTCTTTCATATAATAATTTTTGCCTGTGGATCAATAGTTATAATCTCAGTCAAAGGTTTCTTATCATTAAATGCTGAAGGACACTACAGTTCTGCCTTTTGCTCATTACCTTTGTCTTGTCCCATTTTGTTCTCTTCTATTCCTCTGCCACCTTCATTTTCTTTCTCACTCTCCCCCTCCTGTGAGTTTCCTCTTTCCAAATGCTCCCTGACTTATCAGTGCAGTGTCTGCAGCCAACAATACAATTTGGATATCCTTTGTTCTTTACAAATACCTCAGCTCTGACCTCCAGACTAGTGTCCTTGCTGCATTCGTGCCTGTTGTGCTTGGCAAACTACAGCAGAACTCCAGCTGGGAGCCAGATTTAAGTTTAACACCACGTTTATTCGTTATTCTTCCAGTCTGGCTGCAACTGCAATATTTACTTGCTATTGTAAATTTTTTGCAGCTACAGTAAGCCTAAGAGATAGGAGTGGAGCGTTTCTATAAAACAGTCCTATTATCTAGTGAAGTTTTATATGCTAGGCATGGTTTTGTTGAATAGCCTCTCATATCTTTCCTGGCTGCTAAGGCACAGCTCAGATCTTCCCCATGTTTAATGTCTGCTCCATGCTCACCTTGGGAATGGGTCTGCCAGACTGCACAGCAGGGAGTGGAGATATCCAGGTTCCTCTTCTCAAACTGAATGAGAAAAAAATAGAGGCTCACTCAGACTCTTATCAAAGTCTGCATTCAAACTCCAGTTAATTAGAACATTTTAAAAAGATGATAGGTCTAACAAAGCAAGGTCTTGATTAAACCTATTCACACCTCTGTTCTGCTCCTTGGTAGATGTGATGTATAGGAATTCTGTAATTTCCTAAATTGCATTTGTATTACGATGTGTCTCATTTCCCTCTTGCCTTGCTGCTACATGACCTACACACCCAGAAAACTCTTTCATGGATGGGATATGGTTAGTTAGGACATTCTGCAGCCAAGGAACAAGTAAAGGAACATGTAACCTCTCAAATACATCAATACATGTATACATGCATATATATATAAAAGTATATATGCAAATATCTATAAAGGTGTACATCAATATATGTGATGTGCCCCTAGGAAACACATTTCCTGGGGTAATGAATGTAACATGAATGCCAACAGTAAGATAATTTCAGGCAGTGAAGTTGATGGCAATCAGTGATGTTAATTCTTTGTTTGTTTGGGATCTCTTCATCTTCGGATGAAGTATTCACAGAGTGTCCTGGTAGAAAGTTAAATGGAAAAAACCACTGAGAGCTATAATAAGAGCTTCACTTTTTTTGGTACTCATAATCACTATCTAAATGTGAAGCTTTCTGAAACTGGGAATTTTAGCTTAGATGGTCTGAACATGGCGATGGATGGTTGATTTGGAATGACGCTAATATAAAGAATAAATTGATACTGATATTGATGTTATTGTTAGTAACACTGATTACTGTAGCACTAAAGCATGTGACAAGCTCTTTGTGCTTATGCTACATCATTTGATGCAGGAATTGTCCTTGTAAAAGGCAATGTAAGTATTTAAATACCAACATGATTTTTAAATTAATGTGACCAAGAAGATGAATGTTCACTTGATACAATAGGTAAAGCAAATGATTACTAACAAACAGTATAGAACTCTTTAGAGACCTGTTTATAAAGTGTTGATAACAGTAAGCAATGTCAGCCCCCAGCCTGAAGTCTACTGGTTTATTTTTACCTTAGGTGGGATGAATGCTATGTAACAACATTTATAAAGCCCATTTTAAAATGGTCTGCCTGTAAAAATGCAGTGAAGAGATGCTGGAGAAATAAACCTGCATTATAATGTTAAAAAGCTTGCTTTTGGTAAAAAAATATAATTTGGAAGAAGCCTATGGTACTGCTAATTGCACTTTGGTTCCTTTTTTATGTACATTGAGATAACCTGGGCATATTTCTCCATTATTTTCTGCTTTTTTTCATTAACCAGAGCAGGAGAATGGCATTGTTTTGTCAGTCCTTCATGGCCTTTGAGGTTTAAAAGTGGTAGCAAAGACAAAAAAGGATTCCACAGGAGTGTGTACCTAACAAGAATTAGATTTAGTTAAAACAACTGTTGGTAATGATTTGACTGTTATCCCTCCAGGTTTTTAGCAATGTAAAGAAACAATCTGATGCTTTAGCATAAGAATACCATTTTCTTCCTTCATGTAGATGCAGCCAGATTATCTATCTTCTCTCTATACAGAAACAATCTATTAACTTCTTACTGCTGTAAAAATGAATGTTGTGTCAAGATCATAGAATCATAGAATCACAGAATCATAGAATCATAGAATGGTTTGGGCCAGAAAGAACGTGAAGATCATCTAGTTCCAACCCCCTGCAATGAGCAGGGATGCCTCACCCTAGACCGTGTTGTCAAGGCTCTGTCCAACCTGGCCTTGAACACTGCCAGGGATGGAGCATTCACAACTTCTTTGGGCAACCTGTTCCAGTGCCTCATCACCCTCACAGTAAAGAACTTCCTCCTTATATCCAACCTGAACTTTTGCTGTTTTAGTTTGAGCCCATTCCTCCTTGTTCTATCACTGCAATACCTGATGAAGAGTCCCCAGCATCCAAGTATACACTTTTTGAGAAAGAGCAGAGCACATTCTTCAAATGTTTATATATTTTAAACAATGTCTGTGAGAAACAGGAAACTATTCCTCACATTATCGTGTTCTCCACCACAGTGAAACAAACCTCTTTAATATGTGAAATAAAAGCCAATTATAATGCAAGTCCTAATGAAATGCTTGATAAAATTTATTTTAAAAATAAAAATACAGCAATAAGAAACCAGACAGTTTTATTATCTAAAACTTGCTTATTTTTCCCCAATATAGTGTATGCACCTACTTGGTACTTCAACTGCCATATTATATTACAATATATAATATTACAATATTAATAATGTAATATTATGTGTGTCTTTGGCTTACAATCAGTACAAAATTCTTTCAGTAGAGGACCCAAACCTGTATTTAAAAACCAAGTGTCCTTTTAACAGGGATTTCTGCTGGATCTCGTATCCTTTTTCTATGTCCATTTTGTCAAAGTCAGGAGTCCAGGGCATTTTTGTCTGTAGCAAATAGAGCACATGTTATTTCATCAGTGCCTAGATATGTCAAGTTAAAAAGCAGCAACTAGATGGAAAAAACTTCCAAGATCTAAATTCACATCTATACCAGGAAGAGGAAATATGTATTACTTTGTCTATTGCTTTGGAACACACGGAAAATCTCCAGAGATGAAGGTAAATTTCTGCAAGGGGAGTGTAATTTGCCACTATTTCTGACCCTTTTTCCTCTCTTGTTTGAGATCTCATTTTAATTTCCCATTATAAAGCACAAAAATTTTATTCCTCATGGTAGCAGACCAGCCTGCTCCCAAGATAGACTCACAGGACTTGGAGGAGACCCTTGAAGATCATGGGGTTTTAGTAATTTATTTGCTATTAGCAGGCAAAATTGGTGGTTTTACTTTTACAAATTAAAATGGTTTTCTTGCTACGTGTGATAAATATCCCACTGCTGGAACTGTGACCTCCTGCTAGGGACACAAAAGGTTTTGCTCATCTTAATTGCTAGAATGTAATGCTGTTTCTTGAGACACAAGTAGGACTTGGATCTCAGTATCCTGTCACAAGAGGCCCTTGTTGCCTACTTTAATTGTAGCTGTGGGTCATAGCAGTATCTACCTGCTGCGTGTATAGAACAAATGCAATAATAATTGGCAAAAGACCACAGTTTCATTCATGAGGAAGGAACTGTAGGTGCCAAACAGTAAACACTGAGCCCTGTAATACACCTCTCTGTATAAAGAGTAGGCATTTGGTAGGTCTAATCTGCACAGATAAATGGACCTGCAAGAAAGTATTGTAGCCTGTCACGTAGGTTTCTATTGTCTGCTGACAATCAGAGGCAAAGCAAGGAGGAGAGATGTGCAAGAAACTAGAGTGGCTTGGCTAAAGAAATATATTACTTGCTGAGGCAACAGGGATGGAAAAATATTTATGGGTCAGAATTTAGGTGCCTTTGTTTGGTGTTTCAGGATCATGGAAATGTTTTAAAATATGTGATGCTCCTAAGCATTCCCAGACTTGTTTCTTTCTGCACTGTCATCATTGCTGCAGAATTCTGAAATTAAAAAATATAATTTGGAGAAAGAAATTAGATTAAAGCGTAGCTGATGGTATATTTCGAGTTGTCCCTCAACTTTGATGTGGAGAGATTACATTAGCTGTCTATGAAATTCTAAGTGATATTGCTGTTCTAAAAAATGGCTAGAGGTTTATGCTGTTTTGACATCTTTATCAGGGTCAAATATTCATCTAAAACTTTCAGGGATAAGTGCTACTTGTGTGTGGACAAAAATCTTATGTCAGAGGACAGAAGTGTGTGTTAAGCTGTCCTTTGGCATAGAATGTAATTTTATATCCACTTAAAACCAAAATTAAACAAAACCTAGAATCAAGAAGTTACATTTTTAGGTTCTGAATGGAAGCAGAAACGTGTATTCCTAACTACACTTGTCCAGTGAATGTAAAGATGGAAAAAGTGTCCAGAATGTAAAAAAATGAGTATGTTTTTCAATCTGAAGGGTTTTTATAGACATGGGATTAGTGTGGCATGGATAAGGGGATGACAAGGATCACCAAGGATCAGTGTGCACAAAAGTGGAGTCTGTGTCTCATAATCTCAGAATATTCTATCGCACAAAATTTAGCAAACATCCTACAGTATAGGTTTGAATTTGCAAGGGGTATTCCTTCCATTCTGTAAATGTACCAAAGTATCAATATTAGGTAAGATCTTTGCCTGGAGTTGCTAAAAACCAGAATTTCTGAATGGCTTTGAAAGAGTAGGGGCAGATTATTTAACTTGAAGGGGAAGCTGCCCTCCTGCAATCTGCAGGAGATCACCGTTCTGAAGGACACTCCTAATTTCTTTCCAGTAAAGAGTTTAAGTTGATGACAAAGAAATCCTTTGGTCTACAAGCAAGGCCAAAATCAAAAATGGAAAAACTCCATTTTGTTATAAAGTATAACCTTGGTTCCTGCCTGCATAACTACACATGGGGTTGAACTCTCAGGAACCTGAAACAAAATGCTGCTTTCTTCAGGCTGCTGTAGCGAACAGACTGACAGGCAGCCAACTCCATCTGCAGGGTGGCTCTTGCATCCTTCACACATAGAATGCCCAGAGCTGCTGAGCAATGGGGAGTTATTCTGCAGGATTTGTAGTCTTTGATGGGAAATGCACTGTCATTGAATTTAATAGCTTTTTTTGATTGTAGGTTTTGTTTTTTTGTTTCTATTTATTTAAGTACGGGGTTTTGGTTTTGGTTTTTGTTTTGTTTTGTTTAATGAGTGTATCTGTTAGTGCAATCCAGAGAGAATGCCGTGATGGAAACAACATATGGTTTTCTTTACACCAGACTTGACTGATTACCTCTGAAGATAAGGGGTACACCATCAGCACTGTTTAAGAATATGAATGAAAGTGTTTTGTGATAGCATAAGATAAAGCACTGTGGAGTTTTTTAATCAAAACCCATCCGCCATTGCTTCTGAAGCATAGGGATGCTCTTTTCTGGAGAGACTGAGAGCTGCCCCTCCATGTAACAGAACTAAACCTACCTGTAGAATGCACAATTGTACCTTTCTGAGTATATAGCTGCACCTTGTACAGAAGTTATAGACATATACACACAGAGAGAGAATTGAACTACACATGGGAACATTTTGGAACTAAAGAAAACTGAAATGAAGCACGTTGGTAAACCAGATTTCGTTTCCTGTAGCCATCTCCTTCTTCCTTTGACCCTCAATGTCATCAATGAAATGCTTTCCACAACTTAATGTGTACCTGTGCCTCATTCATTAGTATTTCCAGAAAGATCTTCCTCTGTGGCTTGGCCATGCTTGAAGTGGACATGGCTGGCTGAGGTTCTCCAACTGGGCTTGAGGTTCAGGAAGACTTTCTTGCCCCTGCCTACCTGGGATCCGGCTGTGATTTCTTGTGTACCCAAAAATGCATGGGAGAGAGGACTCCTCAGCCTAATGTAATGTTTTCTTCGCAGTGCTCTGAAAGCCCTGAGTGGCAGAACAAATTCCTGAATCTCACAGGCTGCCAGAGAAATCCATGCATCCATGTTTCTGAGCTGCAGAAAGCTCAGAAACATTTTTTCCCCTTTTTACCTCCTTGCAAAAGGGCTACAACTGTGATCAGGGGTGCTGCACTGCTTGGGGCAGCACTCACCACTCAGCGTGTGTCAAGTGGCTGGCTGAGCCATACACCTTCTTCTGGGAGTCACCCCCCTTCTGTGTACTACTCCAGTCAGCAACAGATTTATCAGGTTTTAACAACTGGGAACTGGAGGTAGTTCTGATGGCTTGAATCTCAATATTAAATGTCTATCAAGGGACAATTGCAGGTCCAATTACTTGATGATTAATTAAACTTTAATTAAATGTAATTCATTGCAATAGCAACAGCCACTAGGCTTTACAAGGGGTTGAGTGATACTAAACCTCTTACTCTAGCACAGGAAAGTATTTAAATGTGTTCTGAGAAAATGAAAATGTACTGCATAGAAGACATACTGTTTGCAAAGAAGTGATTTTTGGAAATTCCCAGGGTGGGATAGGAGAAGGAATTGAAGCCAAATGGGAACATGGTAAACTCTTGCATTAGTAAGGCAGTGTTCCCCCACCTCTGTAAAACAGCCTCCCACCTGCACTCTCCTGCTCATCTATCTCTTCCTGACCCTGCCACTGGTCAAACTGGATGCTCTCTCCAATGTGCCTCCATGTCACTGGGAGCTGGCTATTTTCTTTTGATCTTCTCATGCCAACAATCACCTAGGATGAGCCAAAATGCAGATTTGTGCCACCCATCTCCTTTAGCCGGTGACACAACTGCTTGTTTCAGTGCCTGTCTCTCTCCTTGTCCTTCTCTCACTTCCCAGTCTCCATCCCTCTGACTGCAAAGTGCTCAGAAAATCTCCCTCAGTGCCTACGTGTCAACCCAAACACCTTGTTCCTGGTCTAGGTTCAAACGAGGGATCGTTTCTATGTTCAAGCTGGCCTCTCCTCTGCAAGGATTCCCCCAGGGGATGGGGCTTTTCTGATCTGGCCAGTTTTCTAGGTCTCTCTCTGCTGTCAGTCCTCCACTTCCAATAAAATAGGCTCCAGCAGAAAAACCCTCCTCTGTCTCAGCACACTTCTCAGGTGTTTGTCCAGTTAGGAGCCTGTGATTTTTGCAAGGATGGATTTTGGATAGTTTTCCATCTCTCACAGGTCATCCATTGGTGTCTCTCTTGTGTGGACTCTTGATTTCACCACAGATCTGTGGTAACCCCTGCTGCCCAGCCAAGGGAGCTGGTGAATGCCTTTATGGCTGAGATAGCTCTTATATGAAATTCTTCTTCCATTTCAGATACTTATACAGCATTTCTCAGGCGAATTTGTTCGTGCTGTCTCGGGCAGCACCTCCAGCAACTCTACAATGGCCTTTTATGCAGTTTCTCCTTGGGGAAGATCCCATGATACTGAGAAACTTCTGAGCTCCCACTGCAGGTCTTACTTCAGTTATAACATGGGTTTGATCCCTCTCCTGTGCAATGGCTGTCGTGATCAGGGACGCATTTCTGAATACTTTTCATGCTGAACTGCTTTATCTGATTCCTCCTTGGAGAGCATCTTTGCTGTTCCTCAGAGTTGTATTCTCTCTGACAAACTTCCTAATATCATACCTTGGGGAATTTTAATTTTCAATTGTCTTGGTAGTGTGTGTATGTGTGTTTAAATTCATTGAAAATTTCCTCTTGTAGGTCCTAAATCTTCTCACTCAGAGTGTGCACCCAGTGGAGAACCCAGGTTTGCATCAAGTGCCAGACAAAGAACTGCAAAAAATGTGTCCTGAAAAACATCCTCCAGATCCTTCCCACCAGCCCAGATAAATCCGTATAGGCAACTCTGATGGTCAAAAGGCTCCAGAAAAATCAACAAAGCAGTCTCCAAATGAGATAAGAAGAAACAGGATGTACTTCCACTTGCCAGATGAAGTCTCAGGGAGAAAAAACAAAATGATAATGTTACTGCTAAAAGTATTTATGTTCATCGGAAAAACAGTAGGAGGCTGAAGAAATCAGACTCGGTTTCTGCTGCAAGAGGAGAAAGCATCCATAAGCAACCCAGGAGTCCTTCTTTAACTCATCAAGTTGTCAGTTTCCTGACTCACGAATTCAGTGATCAGAATGTGGGGATCTAATCCTTCCAGTCAATTGTTACAGCTAATCTATTCCTACAGTTTCTCTTTTATCCAGTGTCTCAGCAGCCAAAGAGTGCAACCTGGGCCTATTTTGGACTGAGTTAAGGAGTAAATGCTGAGGTTTTGGTAATTCACTGAGAATCTCTGATGTGGGGGCAGAACTGATGTGGGACAGATTCCTTTGGGTTTCCAGAAGCAGAAAAGTAGGTCTGGAATTCAAGAGTCAGGACTGTGGCCACTACTAACAGTTAACTGGTAATGCTGTTTATGCAGCCTGATTAGTTGTAAAAATTTGGCCAATAAGTTTTTGAGACTGTATTAATTAATTTCTGGTATCTAAAATGTACGCTTGAGCTAAATGTTTAGGTGCCTTTGATGATCAATACAACAAAAAGGCAAAACTGGATCAGAATAAAAGTGCGCACTACCCTACTTGTTGTAACTTTCACCTATAGAAGGTCCACCTTTGGTTAGAAAACAAAAAGCTCATCCTGGTTGTGAAATAGCCCATATCCCTTCATCTCCGTAAAGAGTTCAGAGAATGAATACTCTGTTTCCTGAATTTTTCAGTGTAGCTGTTGTGCATGAATGGTAATCTGGCCAACTCTGAGTGGTTACTCAAGCATTTAAAAGAACAGTTTATAGAAAATGAGACGCCTGATGATGAATACCCTAAGGACAGAAAGCTGACCTAAACTGAACAAGGAGCCCAGCTCAGACTTGCCAGGCTGCACCAACCCCCTTTGACCCCAGAGGGTTGCCAAACTTGGGTCGGGAGAGCTGTGGCTCAGGGTTGGTAACCAAACCTAATGGAAGGTGAAGTGTGTTGTCAAAACAAGTCCAGTACACAGTAACGATATTGTTACTGGTGCATGCACAAGTGACAGATCCACTTCAGCCAAATTTTCACTAGTTTGTCAAAAATAAACATCTGGCTGAAATTTTTCTTAGTTTCTCAGCCCTTCACCTTCTGCCATTACTAACCTCCACTTTGCTTCTCTGTCCTTCTCTTTCACCAGTTCCTTTCCTTGGTACAGAAAGGTCACAAAAGAGCTGAACAGTTGGAAATATTCTTACCTTTTCTGGTCTGTTCAGTCCTTTTGTGGTTTACAAACAGACGTTTGATGAGTTTTATCAAGCAACATGTGAGCTGACATAGACTAACCCTCAAAGCCAGGCTCCTGTCGAAGTTCAGGCAGACTCCTGCTTACACCACCCTTTCCCTCCCTACCCAAGTCATGAAATAGGTTGGACATCTCCCTGTGAGCTGCCTGCTCCCAGCACGGACAGTTTGTGTAGGGTAGCCATGGGATCCTGTTTATGCACGTCTCACATTCCTGCAGTCCCCTCTGCCTGTCAGTTGCCACAGGAGTGATTTCTGAGTCACCTCCATTTGAGGTTGTCCAAGTTAGTGTGGACATCTTTGGTACAGCTGCCAAAATTCATCAGACAAGGAGAAAACACCACTGACTGCTTTAAATACCATGGGAGGCAAACCTATAGGATGATTTTCATTTGATCTTTATTGTGCCTTTTTCATTGCCCTCACTGAAGCTGGTGGAAAATGCAGGTGTTTTGCACATTTTAAGACTAGTCCACTATATTTTAGCCTCTAGACACACAGCCTGGAATATATACCTTTACATTGTAAATAAATCTAAAGCCTTTTGCATTGAATGAAAATGTTCCAGTTGACTTTTTTTAAAAGGCAGTTTGCAAAAGACCAATAACATATAAAACCCATGAAGAAGTCAGAGCCATAATATTGAACTATAAATACTTTCTCTTGCACAGTTTTTTTTAATTTTCTAAATTATCTAGTGTTTTACTGATATTTAATAAGGTCAAATGAAGGGACTTCTTCCCATTTTGGGAGATTTAGCCTATCGGATGTCTGCTTCAGATAAATTTCTCCCCATTTCTCTTGGAGTTTTTTGTCACTTTATACCTCCTCTTTAAACAATCTGCCTTTTTTCACAGTCCTCCTGGTGTCTCATGTACCCTTTAATATAAAAAATCTAATTTGATCTCATCTCAGTAAACATCTAATCTTAAAGAAATTTCCAGCACTCCTCAAGATACCCTCAAAATCGTATCTCCATGTATAACACATATTTGTTGCTTCTGTACTTTCATTACTACTCCCTCTCTCCAGATCTTTAGCCCTTTTTACTCTGCTTCTCTGAAATCCCTCTGGCTTCCTCAATTTTTCTGGGTAATAAAATGGGTATCACTGAAAGCCATGGGCCACAGGAGTGTCTTCTAGCATCAGACAGAAAACATCTGCCCTGCCTCTGTCAAGCTGCTCAGACACAGTTCAAAATTACCCTCTTAATTTTTGCTGCTCATCATGTTGGATTCAAGTTCACAAAGTGGGGGCAGCTAGGATGGGCTTTTTGTTTTACAACCAAAGATGGACTCTGTACAGGTGAAAGTTACAGCAAGTGGGATTCATCCAACAGATCTTGGACATTTTCAGTGTGCACTTTTAATTTGATCTAGTTTTGCCTGTTTCCTCTATTGATCATCAAAGACATCTAACTATTTAGTTCAAGTGCATGTTTTAGATACCAGAAGTTAATACAGTTAATAAATCTGTTGACAATTACCTTTTCCTGGGATAGCTCCATTTTGGCTATCGTTTCCTCAACCTGTATGTTTACAAGATAGATGTCTCCTTCATCTGCTGCAGCTGAGCCGGTGTGGTACCTGCAGCATAAACACTGGAAAAAATCCCTCTCTGCCCTAGTTCAGGTACTTTCTCCTTTTCCCTGCCCTTCCTTGCACTGCTTCACAGCTCTTCTCTAATCCTGAATCGGTAAACTGTTCCCTTTTGCTTCATCCATGGCAACAAGGGGAAAGAAACTTGATTAGCTCAGTTGATTGAAGTTTGATTCCTCTTGATTATAGAGGTGAAAACAGTGTTTGTTTTGTTGGAAAAGGTAGTGCCACATTAAAACCCATCCCTTAACTGCCTCAGGGGGATTCATCTGACCATAGCCCTCTGCATCAGTGCTTGTTGTCTGAGTCTCGCCCTGTGGTCAAGAGAGAAAAGTGGGCAAATCTCCTAATCCTAAAGCAAATATCTCAAACGGATGAGAAGGGGCCCGTAGTACAACTAGTGCTGATGTCTAGAGTTAGGTGACATCATCTCATCTCAGCTGTCTTTAACTGTCTTATAGAGAGATTGTATTCTAGCAGAAAATGTTTTAAATCATAACTTCAACAGCATTTCACCAGCTACAAATTCATTCTCACCATTTATTCTCTTGCTCACTGTTTGAATTTCTCTCAGGCTAGGCAAGGAGTTTCACTTTGCTTACAGTAAATCTCCCTTTGCAGCTCTGGTGCATGCTAGGCCAGTGCTGTAATGCCATCCAGAAGATGTTATTACTTTTCCTCTCTGCGCATAATGTTTTCTTCACGCTCAGTCTGAACTCTGTGCAGACCAGATCAAGGTGCTGTCTGATTTGGATTTACCATCCACAGTTTCTGCAAAAATGATATTTTGAGGCAAACTTCACCCAAAATACAACACTCAGAAATTATTGTGGAAATTGTCAAAACATGATGGGGTGCTTGCCTGCAGAACACAGCCTGAATGTCCATGCTATATTGGAGCCTTTCAGGCAAGTGCTTCTGCATAATGGTGCTTGCTGAAAAGGGCATCAGAGTCACTAGAAGAAAGGAAGAAGCTGAACCAAATTCTTCCCTGGTGAGGTATGAAGAAGCCCCATTGGTTTTATATGTTTTTATATGTTTTTAACAGGTTTAAGCTGAATGCTGCTGGCAGGAATGTGTTCCCCAGGGTAGCTGAGTAAAATTGAGTTGAACTCTTACTTCTTTAGCTGAAGAGAGAGTAGGAATAAACTGGTACTAATGGCAGGGGAAGGAAAATGCAGGCAAACATGGGTTATACTTTTGCCTTAAAATCTGGAGCCAGGCACTTTGCTGGCCTTTTCTGTTACTTGGAGTCCCCTATAACTAATCTGCTGCCTAAAAAGACCAGTTTGCTGTTGCTAGGAATGAAGATCATGTACAGAGAGCTACTAAAGTAGCACCTGTGTTCCTGGCAATGACAGGAGATAGTAGAACTCATCTTGCCACTTCAGTTTGAAGTCCTTGGTTGGTAGCAGCTGAGTGATGTACTCATAAGAGTACTCATGCTGTACTGTATAGGAGGAAGTACTGCTCTTGGTGGTTCGTTGTCTGGATTGCTGTCAGCTTTGGTGATGGGCAGGTGGATTGCATATCTTTTACTTATTAAGGGAATGCTACATGCAGTAATTTGTAGAAAATAGTGCTTCTGCAGAGCTGGAGTGTTCAGTAGACTCCTGCTGAAGAATGGGTGGTGCTTGACATTTCTATCTGGTTTCCCAGTAGCTCACTAAGAGCACTGTTGGAGGCTCTATGGCAGGTTATCCAGCAGCTGAAGAAGCATTTATGATTTGGATTTTAAGTGGGTAGTTTAATACTTGCAGATATTCAGCAGAAAAATTGCCAGTCTCATAGTATCATGTAAGCTCTAGGTGCAGAGTTCCTGATTTCAGCATCTTTGGAAATTTGTAGAGATCTTTGGACTTCCATGCTCCCCAGTCTATGGTAGAGGATTCCTGGACTGCCTGTGTCTCCACAGGGATAACCTGTGTCTCCACAGGGATAATTAGCTGTATGGATGAATTATCTGCCAAATTTGAGAGAATAAAATAAAAAAAAAAATAAATTTTGCTTTTTCTTCTGATTTGCTTGTCCCCAAGATTGCCATTCAGCAGGAAATGTCAATATTTCTAAGTTTTGTTCTGGTAAATGACTTGAGAAGTGAGATGCAAAAGTTAGCTGTCACCGGGAGCTGAGCTATAATGTGGCCAGACCTAAAGTTTTCAGCAGTTTACATTGCTTGTTTTAGGATGTACAAAGTTGCAAGGCACCTATCAGTGGGCAGGTGGAATGGTGAACTGTGTGATTCATGAATCTACAAAGTTGAAGAACAGACCTCTGCTGAATGGCAGATGTCTTTGTTATACCAGCAGAGGCGTCTGTGAAATGCTCCTACTGGCTCTGGTTAAAGTTCTCTCAGCATACGGATTTTGCATGTTTTTACACCTTAACAGGTCATCTGAGCTCATTTAATTCTCTGGGTTTGAGGGTGGGCTGCCCAATGCAGTCTACAGCTCTGCTGGCTGGCTCTTGGCTGACTATGGGCAGCTTGTTTAAAGCCAGGAAATGCAAAACATCTTTTGTTTCACTGAGAGTGCTCAGCATCTCACGATAAGATAATAGAACTGCAGCAGCAGCAAATTTGGCTGAGGCAACCTGATGTCCATGGTAACTATTTATGAGAACTCCTGGAGGAAGCACTGAGAGAAGAACAACCATGATGTCTGTCTTCAAAAAACATCAGGGCAGGCCAGCCAGTTTAACTTTGTTGTTGGCAATGAGCGGTAAACAGAACATCAGAACATTATCACAACTGTGGGAAGATTTCTGATACCGTCATATCATGTTCTCTTACTTACATCATAAAGATTTCCTTTTCAGAAGGAAATCTGAATTAGATGAAACTACTGTGAAGTGAAAGCAGAGCTACGGAGTGCACCATATTGAGAGGGAACTTATTGGTCATTCATTGTCACACCAGGGGACTGTGTAAAGTAAAGTTCTTCAGTGGTTTGGTACTGTTCAGTATTTTCATTAATGACTTGAAGGAAAGAATAAGAGCACACTTTGCAGGTGTGAAAATCAGGCTGAGGGATAGAATTAGAAATTCAAAGTACCTTGACAAACTGGGGAAATATCCCAGAGAGCATATAATGAAGCTAAATGTAAAAATTGCAATGCTTCAAAAACATAAAGAAATTGTTCTATATTTTGGTAGGAATGTTCATTTGAATAAATGCAACATGGAGCAAGATGTTGGACTGAATAAAGGCAATATGGGGAAACCAATGTAGAAAATGTCCACAGGATCTAATGACTTATGTACTGAATATGAGTCAGCGATGCTTTGCAGTCGTAAATGAGATGCACAGTATTATAACAATAAAGAATATGGTCTGACACACTCAAAATTAGAAAACTCATAATCACACTTTCTAATTCCAGAATTCAAACTCCTAAAATCTCATTTCTTACTCCAATTCAATTCTCAAGCTCAATTGGCCTAATTATCTCCAAATTACCAATTTACCTAAATCAAGCCGGGAACATGTCATACATGTATGTATGTTCATATGCTAGTGCAATAATTGCCCAATTACCAAATTATACATAACTAAATAATGCATGCACATGCCAATTCATGAATGCACACTCACTGTACCCATCCCATCGGTAACGAGATGTTACAATTCTCCCCTCCTAATAAAAATTTCGTCCCAAAATTTCATACCTGACTGATCAAACAGATGAGGGTATTACCTCC
>JANHGB010058850.1:23528-36288 GCA_026283785.1 Coracopsis vasa | reverse complement strand
GGATGGTTATGTACACACAGAATTGCAGAGGATGTCAGACAGATATTAAAATACTCGATGGTACTTACTTTGGAACTGTATACATGGTTTGAAAGTGGAGGAGACTTACCAGAACTTAGTATGTGGTCTGTGGTGACTGACGAGTTCAGTCAAGAGTTACTGTATTCACTAAATAAAAGATGGCACAATTGGAACATTCCTGCTCACTTGTATGTGTAAGCATACAGGTCATATGTAGGCATACTGTAATGCTTTTTGTTTCAGAATTTAGTTTCAAAATTCTCTTTTGAGAATTTTTTTGAGAAGAGTGTTCCTAACTCTTCATTATGTGAAGTAATTGGTGCACTTATTAGTGTTGTTTTTATTTCCTGCACGTTAATACTACTGGTCTTATTCACTCACTGTTATCCACGAGTTGCCTGAAAAATGTTCTACGTGAATGTCATCTTTGCCATCTCTCAAATCTGTGTTATGTAACTGCTGTTTTGGGTTTTTTTGGGTTTTTTTTTTAAGATGGAGAAAGATGTAGAAAGTGCTTCACTTGTCAGCTCTTAGATACTTTTATTCAGGGTCTTCTCCATGATGACAAGTGGAATATTTATTTAAAAGTTGTATTTCCAAATAAGATACAGATTTTTTAGGATTCCTTCCACATTTCTTCCTTTCAGGATAGAGAAAATGGGAAATTTGGTCCCTTTTGTGTGCACCTGCATGCTTAGATATAAGAAAACCACCTTTCTTTCTTTCTTTTTGGTTTTAAATTTTCAGCTCTTGTCTGCTTCCATTATAACATTAGCATTATTTTGCATTATTTCATAGTACCCCTAAAAGAGATAAGCAGTTTATCCAAGTGTAGGATGAGATAACTTTCAGATTAATATCTATAGCAGTCAGGTTTCTCATGTTTAAAGTTTGGATGTATCTCAGCAAGGTCATAGATTTCAAACAGTAAAAATGTATTCTGGTAACAAAGATATAATTCCTTTGGAAAAACAATGATTTGCTAAAAGCTTTAGTTGATTGAATTACTAGCCAAATAAAATTTCCATGTTCTTTCAGAGGATGGAAAAAAGACATTTAACTTTCATTTGTACATTATGGTAATGTACCTGTGACATTAAAACTGGTTGAGCTCCAGGCAGAAGATAGGTAACAACAGTTGCCTTTAACCAGTAGATAAGATTGGTTTTATGTAGAGAACTCTAATGATAGAGCACTTGTGGACAACATTATTATGATTAACTCATTAAATCATGATTAACCAATTTGAAAAGATGTAAGGTAAAAGTATTAGAAGTACTAGAATGTTCAGGTTAAACACAAGTTAAATGGCATACAGGTCTGTATTTGGTGCAGTACAGGTTGTACTGTGTACACAAGCTTTGTTTGTACAATAGATACTAATTAAACTGAACCTTTCAATGTGAAGTATTTGAAATAGTCAAAATGTACTAAAATACAGTTTGAGCTTTTTAAGTATGTTGCATATTACTTAATTGCATATTAATTACTGATGTTTACAGCATAGTCACTTCTTAAATGGAGGGTTGAACTCTGAATTAAATAAAAAAGATTCAGTAAAACTAAAGTTTTATATGAATCAGCTGCAACAGAAACCTTTCCTTGGTTTTTCACTGTTATTGCTACACTAGCCGCTGGGAGGATTTATATGTTGTCAGTCATCATGAAAGAGTTTTGACATGCTTTTACGCTGACCTTGGCATCTTGAATGTCTCTGGATACTTGACAGGGGAAAAATGTTCAGGTCAGTGTCACGTTGCTTCAGGAAAGACCTTTGGAACTTTTCTAATATGCTGTGTGCACTACTCGGACCATGTCAACTGTATGGCACAGAGCAGATTAAACATTGTTGAACCTCAGAGCACTTCCAGTCCTCCAAGCTTAATTCTCTGATGTGACTTAAAGGTGAGTTGTTAGATACTTCACTACCCTTTTCTGGCTTTTAGATAGGCTTTCATATTTAAAAGAACTGCAAATTCTAGAGAATGGTCCAAGGCAACTGACCACTAGGGTAGTTATTGCTGATTTGGTTATAAACTTTTTCTTAGGTACAGTGTTCTAAGGTGTTCTGAACATGTCCTAATATTTTTAAGTCTAATACAAACAAAATTAGACTCCATTTATTCCTTTACATAGAGTCTGGTACTGAATTCCTGTTCAGTGCCACAATCCCCCTGCTTAAAATACTTTATATTCCAGTCTTTGAAATGTCAGCAGACTTACCTAGTAAAGAAGAGTTTACTTTATTTTTGTATTTTTCATCTAATAGTATCACGGTGATTTCTCTGGCTGTCAGATGCCCTCCAGTTTCTTAGAGATCACTTCTGTGTAGCTGTTCTTCATAAAAATGTAAATTTTGTTCCATAATGAATGCCTTATCTCCAAAGGTAATTGGGCCAGCTACACCCTGACTTGGCTTGATCTTTTTGTCCTTGAATCTTAGTGATCTAGAGAGATAAGTACAGCCACTAAGACAGACTGGAGTTGGTTTACAGGCATGGCATCATACTTAACTTCTATTTTAAGAGCTAAGGTATGAAAGATCACCTTTTTTTTTTTTCTTTTTTTTTTTTTCTTCCTGCTTCCAGTTCACTTTGGCTATAGCAGCCTTCTTTTAGATTTGTGTCTTTACATTACTCTATACTTTTTGTAATCTTAAAGGATTTTTTTAGCGCTAAAGTTGTAAGTTGGTGCATATATACATTCTCGTCAGAATTCAGCTAAAAATATCCAAAACACCCCCCTGCATTCCCCCTACTGCACACAAGGTGGAGGTTGCTGTCTTGCAGCTCAGCCAGGGAGTAGAATGTGTGGAGGCTCCTTAGTCTGCTTCCGTGTTCAGTCAGCATCTTAACTGATGATCAAGCCAAGCATGCCAGTGTTGTAGTGAAGGAGATAAGCAGTCATGCTTGTTTTCAGGTGAGTTTGTTATTCTGCCCTGAGAATAACAAAGATGCAGGAACAGTAGTGTCTTCAGTTTGCAAGGGTTTTTTTATAGGGTAAACATACATTTGCGGCTGAAGAGATGTCCTGGAGGTGTTTCCCACCTCCCCTAACCCAGCTAATCCCCTGTAACTTTGAGGAGAGCAAATTAGGAATTCCATCCTTTGAGGCTGCTGGGGAAACCTGGACATAATAAGGTTGGTGAGGCCTTGATGTTGCATATGTCTTTCCCCATTGAGTGTTCCCCAGAAAAATAAATAAATATAACTCTGAGAAAAATGGAAATACTTCTCATGACTGTTATATGCTCCTCTTACAAGAGTTGCTTCTATTTTTTTTATTCTCAGAATTAGACTGAATGACTTTAACTGAAGGTCATGTATTGGTGTGTGTGCATACACAAACGTGTTGTTGCCTAGGCTGAGTTTTTTTATACTATGGTTACTTGGAGAATAAATTTGAGCTAGCTGCAGCATGCAATGGGATGTGATTTAAGTTGTCTCTATATTCAAGTACAAACAGTTTGTTTACCCTGTGCCCAATACAGAGGCCATTTTTAACTGTGTAGAGTAGTGTTGGCAGAGGAGTTGGGTTTTTTTAGTAGTATTCTCTTTTACTAAGATAAGGACTGTTAGCAAAAGTTTGGTAGCTTGACTATCTTGTATTAATAGGCGACTAAAATATATTCATTGTGAGTCAACAAAAGCGTTATTTGGAGTTTAGTGGTACCATTGAGTCTGTAAGCAATGCTTCAGGATACTTGTTTTAATACAGCTTTGGCTGCTGGTTGGTTGGTTAAGCAGTTTCGGCCATGATGGAACACTTCACTTTTTTGGAAGTTAGTTGAAGGAGAAAGTACAAAATGTGGCAGCCCTTTTGTGCCCTACAGGCACTGCTGCTTTCATAATGTATCTTTTTACAGAGATCAAAGCTGTGAAATGAGAAAGAAGATAGATAGAAGCTTCCTTTACCTTCAGTCAACTGTTTAATGTATGTCAGAAGGGAGGGTAGACCTGTTGCTCTGCTGCAAGTTTGCTAAGAGGAATTTATTTACGTATTTCATTCCTCACAGCATACTTGCTGTATGAATACTATTTCATGGTGAAACTGAGCAAGGGAGAGAGGGACTCTTAAGCTTCAGAACAGCTATTTGGGTGATGATGCAGTTTTGAATTATCTGTAACATCTGTGGGTTTGTGGGTGTCCTGGTTTTACTTAGCCAGGATGTGTATATGTGAGTATTGGAGGGGTGAATCTGAGAGGCATAGTAGGGCTGTTTGGGGTTTGCAGAGGGCCTGTATGATGCTTTGGAAGGAGTAGAGGAATTCACAGTAGGGGCTTAGAAGTAGTCTGGGTATGTTAGAAAGCTAGAGGATGCGAAAGGGATTTGAACCTCGTCATGGGAATGTCGTGGCTTTTCCTTGCTTTGGGGGTGCGTGTTACCATATGTAAATCACTACCTAGCATAATATTTAAGTGCAAAAGCTAAGGGACTCAACCCCAAACCTATTTAGCATGCAGTCAGCCTCATTGGTGATTCAACATGTAGTGAGAGATGTGAATGCTGCGGGCATAGAGGGATGCAATGGCTGTCTAATGCTGTTGGAAACAGCCAAACTACAGTATTTTGTGCCACTAGAGGGTGTAGCTTATCTTCAGTAACACTTTCAAAAATCCTTCAGTATATGTTGCTTTTAGGATTTGGTGTCCTTTTGGTATGTAGTGTCTGTAAACTCCCGTTGTGTTTTGTCCACCCTATTCCCCTGCCCAAAACCTAAAAAAAGAGGGAAGAAAAATATGATTTGTTTTTTTTGGGAAAGAGATAATAAAGTATTGGAAATACTAATCTTTGAATCTTTTGTTAGCCTACTCAACATATGCTGACAACATAGATGATTTGGAAGGTTGGGGTGATGTATGAACCTGTCACAGATGTCTATCAAAGCTGTTGAGTTACTTTATGTATCTCTTTTGTGATTACATTTGAGGGATTAGTATGTAGTATGAAATGTGATTTGGCAATGAAGTAATGTAGCAAACATATGGCAATAACAAGGTGCCCAGCTTTATGAAAAAGCTTAACAGCCCTCATCTTTACATAACTGTATTTTAGATTTCATCCTTATTTTTTTAGATCAAGCTATCATACTGGTCTGCTTCCTGGTGTAGAGGTTTGTATGAAAACTTCAATAAAAATGTCTACTGTAGAATTGATACTCATTTTTACAAATTCTCATGTTTTTAAAATTCCTACAGATTGAAACTTCTGTACTTTTTAATTAATAAAAAGAAATTTAGAATGATCAGTCTCTTAACTTGCCACTTTCTCACCAAAGTAAGTGTAAATTCTCTTGTACATTGACAGTTATCTATGAAATGTCATCAAGCACTTATTTAGGTAAACTTTTATTAAATGCTTGGGAATTCTGTGGAGTAAGAATCTGGATGATATCCTGTGTATATCTGAAAATCATGTAATGTGAGATTGGTTGGGAAGAACTCTGTGGTGATCTGGAATGCATTTTGTTAATCCTGTTCCTTGGGTTGTTGGCTCCCTCTGTAGAAATTACTTTAAATTGCAGTTTGATTTCTCTAGAATTGTTTTCTCTCTTTGCGTTATGTAGAAACCGTGGACTCCCATGTACAAAAAGAATGGTTAGCTACAAAACTTCTATTAGAGATTCCTCCCTCTATTTTTCCCTTCAGTTCTCTGCCTGCCCACTCCACACCCAATTCTTTTGAATACAGCATAGATGCAAATTAGCATTACACAAATCATCTCATGAAATTCTTGTTAACAGACAACCCTGCATAAAATTTCCAGAAATTAGGACTCTAAATTATAGCAGAAATGCTTTTTCCTTCTTTGATGGAGACAGTCTTTTCATCTGCTTAAATTTAAAATGAAAAAATGTAAGTGTTAATTATATTGTACAATTTGATTTTTGCATCCTGCTGTTGATGATATTAAATAAGTAATCTGTGGGCTACATGGTAAACATTGGATTCATAGTTTCAAATTCTGCTTATGTTTCAGTACAGTACTGTAATTAAGCCTTTTGTCTCTGTTTACACTATTTTGTGTATTAGTATATTAAAGCAAAACTTTGCTACGTAGCTTTATAGGCTCTGTTAGAATATTCTTCATTGTTAGGTAGCTCTCAGAAATTAGTGTTGATCTGTTCTTATATGACACAGTGGTTATTTGCTATAAAATAGAAGAAACTTCTGATAATAGCTTTGGTTGCCAGATAAGAACAAGGCTTATGTTCCTCTGGGGAACTTGGTTCTGTAGCTTGAGCTGCTTATCTGTGACTATTGTGTAATACAGCACTCCATGATAGTGGGAAGGAGGAGAGCTGGAGCAGAAACAGAAGGATGAATGTGAAGCCAATGGAGAATCAAAAATATTTTGTGTATGACATAATGAGAACCCCAAAATGAAAGGTCTAAAAACAGGTTCGAAAGAATTAAAACTTAATTTGCTTAAATCAAGTTACGGAAGTTCCTAGGATCAGATTTATTGTTCTTCTGTAGTCTCTCTTACATGACTTAATCTCATATATTAATTTTTCTTCTCTTATCTTCAAGAGATGTTTTTCAAGTACCTGTGTCATCTATTTTGATTATCACTACCATATAGGTGGTACATTAGAGATACCAGAAGATCCTCCAAGGGAAAGATGTGTTGGAATATTCCAAACTGTGATTCCAGCTCAAATTTGAGAGCTTTCTTTAGCTCTCACAGTACTGATTATTGAGTTAAATTGATCTTTCATAACAGTTTCTTACACTCTGACAATTCATGCAGGGAAAGATGCATTGATATGGACCTGCCTGGCTATGTAGTTGAGTTAATAAGATGAGCTGCTCTACTGCTCTTTCTGATAGTAATTGCTGGTACTTAGTCTGTACTCTACATACTTTGGTTAAAGCAAAGAAATATATTTTTGCTTTTGCTGCCTATTTGTGAAATCGTCCTCAGGCACAGACTGAGCAGATAGCCCGCAGATAAACTGAATGCTCAGACTTAGAAGGTTTGAAGTGCTTACTTAGAAGTGCTTCTCTCATTTTACAAAATAAAAAAATCATGTGAAAAAGGGTGTGAACTGTATTTCTCATTGACTCCAGGTATGCACAAAGTGCGGTGCTAATACAGTAGTGATATGACTGTGTACAACCACTGATGTATTTGAAGACTGAGTTTTGCATATGCAGACTAATTTTTCCAAAGTGCTGCATATTTCTGTGACTGTATTGATTTCTTTCAGATAGAGAGTGGGGTGCGTCCTTACAGTCAGATGCAATCTTAAGCTGAAGAGCATGCAAAGTCTTATAGGACCGCTATTTCTTAGTTAAGGTAGCTGGAAAGGTTTCTGCGTCTTTGTTGACCAGAAGCACAAAAGCTAGAACAGAATTCAGTCTTTAGAGTATTACTTTGTGTTGTGCAATGTAGCACTGGATTTGAGATTTTTCTAAAACTTAGAAATGACTAATTAATCATTTTACTACCTTGGAAGATACACCCTCTGTCTTAATGTCTCTTAGAATGTAAATAGGGATACTGCTGTGGGATGGTTTTGAGCCAACATAGTAATTAATTTATGCAGCTCTTGCAATGTATCTTGCAGATTGAAGCATTCAGATATAGAATGAAAGTTTATCTTAACATGGGATTCTTATACAATTTTTTTTTTATTGTACTACTTATGTGTATTTTACTCACAATCTCATCTAGTACTGTCTCCAGAGGGGAAAAAAGTTAACACTTGCTGGAGCATTTTATGAAAAAACATAAATTTCATTAATTTCTTAAATTTAATGGGTGTAGAGGAGAATCTTCAGAAAATCTTCCATTTGCAGATCCTTTTTTAATTCTGTTTTTGTTCAAATTTTAATGAAGTACGCAGTGTAGCTGCTAATATTGTGGCGATGTTTGGAAGCTCCAAAAAAGAAATGCAGTCAGTACTGTTTTTGCCACAAGGTGGTGCTTTTTGTAGTAGCTAGCTTTGTGCAATAAACTGAAGACTGCAGTAAGAGATGTAAAATGTCTAAAGCTTTTAACCACTTTAAAGTGCTTGGCCATGTGCTGCTGTCTTTTTGTTTAAATACTTCTAAGCTTGAAATGAGGAGGCTTCCTTATTTCATAGAGACTACATAAAACCAGTGAAAATAAGAAATGTATATTTCGTTGTACATCGTGTATACACAGTTTAAGGTTGAGATAAGATGCCCCTGAGTACACTAAGCAAATTGTGTGGGTTTCCAGTTTTGTAACACAGACCACAAACATTTGGTGTTTAGATTACTGTTTTAACAGATTATGTTATAACAGGCGAAGTGGCAAAGCTCAGAATGATAGTTTAACTGTGTCTAAACTCACTTTTGTTTTGTGTGGGGTTTTTTGTTTTGTTTTTGGTGGTGGCTGTTGTTACTGGCATGATGTGGTTGAGGAGATGTGCTTTAAAATCATTTACACATGTTGCTGGTATGATTGTCTAAAAGCTGGCTAATATGAAAGATAGTAAAAGTATTTTTGAGTAGATAAAAAATTTAAGCTTTCAATATTTCTTCATTTTAATGAGAAAAAAACCCTTCTGTAGCCGTATTTTAAAATGCAGATGGGTTTCATTTGGTTTTTAATAGCTTCAGGCTTTTGTGAACTCCTAGAATTTTAAAAATAGAATTTACTGCTTGATGGCACTTGATGTGTGTGTTCTGTTTAAATGCATAAAGTATGTGATTTATTGTTTCTTCATAATTCCATAAGAGACATAGGATACAATACCACCTTTTATTTTTGTTTTTTCCTAAATAATCAGGTAATAGGCTGTATTGTAGCATAGTCTTGTTGTTCTTGGACATTTGTGAGCTTTTCAGTGAGTAACATGGCGTATATTCTTCCTCTGCTGGGACTTCAGTTTTCTCATTTAAAATCTTTTTTAGCACGACTGTTCAGAACTGAACTGGCAGAGAAATTCAGCCCATGTCCTGCTTATTACACTACTGTAAAAAAGGCAGGATCACATCAGATATTCCATTTCCAAAGCTGCTAATGCAACATCACTGTCTTCACTAATTTAGCTTTAGAAGTATCCTGATTTACAGATGTAAGCGCCCCAAATAATAATAATAATAATAATAAAAAAAAGCTGTATAGTTTATCAGCAACTGAATAGCTAAGCCTCTGTTGTCCATTCAGCCTTTTCTGGGTTAAGCTTAACCCCAAGAGTACCAATTAGAGCTCAGTATAGAGGATTCTGCTATTTTAAAGGAGGTGATCATTTATCAGAGCAGATTAAATGGCTTACATAAAAATAATTTACTAGCTGTCCATTAATTGCCTTTCCTTTCATAGAACTTCAGAAAGAGACCTCAAGAGATCATTTAGTTTCATTCCCCTAATACAGCTAGAAATGCATCTTTGTCATTCCTGGCAGTTATTTGTCTAGCTCCCTCTAAAGGTTCTTGGAAATAGTAAGATGTCAGGTGGTGACAGTGCTACATAATCTGTGTTGGTGTGCTGCTTCATTCCCACTGTAAAGTGTGCCCTCCCCTCACTAAAACTAGGCTTTAATCTGCTCTGAATACAGTTCAGTTCTATTAGCTCTCCTATTCTCCTTTGACACAGAGAACAGATCATTCCCTTCCTCTGTAAGGGTTCTCAAGTCTATCCTTCTGCCTCATCCATAGGCTGGAGAATGCAGGATACATTGCTTCCTGCAGCTCATATAATCTCAACTGCTTTACAGGTTCACTGCTTACCAGTGGCCTCTCTCAAGTTATTTTAGGTAGTTCATGAAGTGTGTTGCCAAAAAAGGGATGCAAATCTTCCAGCCATGGCCTTGCCATATGTAGTATGGAGTTCCTAAGACATCAAATTAAAACACATTAAACTCAAAGCTGACAGAGTGCAGTATTCTGAGAAGTAGTATTGAAATCATAAATACATAAAATGTAATTTTCCTGATACTTTGGAGATGCTGGTTGGTATGCATTAGAACAAAAAATTAGTTTGTTATTAACATTCAGATTAATTAGGAAACAAGACTAATTAAAGTTTAAAATGTACTCATCTATTACTTCATATATTCATATATTTGGGATTTAGTTTTTTAAGTTCAGGAGTAACTGTACTACTAATTAACCCCTATTCAAATATGTTTGTAACACACACACACACACCCCACCCCACACTCACTCCCCCTTCCTCATTTCAGGTAACTGTCTCTCAGAAGTCCTCTGGATACACTACATAAAACGACAACTGAATAATGTTTAATCCTCAGAAGTGTTTCTTTTTGATTCAAATTACTAGTGTGGCTTCAGAGAATTGAAAATTGCTGTTCTGGAATGGCTGCTAGTTTGTGGTTATGTTAGGAGTGGATCATTCTTTGCTTCCTGGTAAGCAGGAGACCATGAGTTGAAGGCAGTTTGGATCAAATTGGAGTGATCAAAGTTGTATGTAAATTATTTATGAAGAACAGTTCTTTGTAGTTCTGAAGTGGGTTTTATGAATGAGACTTCTGTTACAAGAAGTCACGGCACAAAATTTGTCAGTTCTGTTTCATAACAGAAGTTTCTGTTTGTATCAGGTCTGCTGTAAGAGTGTGAAGTGGCACAGGGCTTGCAGGATGAAACACAGCTAATATCTGTAAGTCAACTAAACAGTGGAGAAAGAGCAGTAAGGGGTGAGTTGGAGAGATTAGAATGGGATAGGAAAAAAGGCAATAGTTTGGAACTTGGAGCCAGACAGTACAGGATTGTCAGGACAAAGCCATATACAAAGAGAATATGGATATACATTAGCTAGGGTAAGGTTCTGTACACTTATGCACCCCTACAGGCAAAAGCATAGAACAGTCAGAGTAGCCTATAGTGTGAGGAAAATATGGAGACTTAGGCCATTTTAGTAGTGTGATGGAAGAGCTCACTTAAAATTGACTGCCTGATTTTATCAGGACATCTAGAAGCCCCTGCTTAGCCGTTTAAGTATATATGTCCGGTATGGATGTGGTTCTACATTTGCAGGGAGATAAGTTTGTGCTTTAGAGTAAAGCTGATTTACTTTCTTACTGATCATGAATAGCATTGAAGACTTGCCAGGAAATATCTTATCTTCTGATCTACATGCTTATATAGCTCAGGAATCATTGTGTATGGGTGTCTGAGACATTTAAATTGATTTGTTCTTGAAGCTTTCTGTTAGATAAGATTGTAATTTTATGAATTTGTGGCCAAAGCAAACAGGGAACATAGCTGGCTCCAAACTGTATGGGAAACTTGCTACAAATTCAGAAGCTGTGTGCCTTAAGCACTGAGCCATCTGCTTATTTAGAAGAGGGTCTCCTGCCCTAGTACCATACTGACTGTGTGATCAGATGACCTTGCTTTACAAGAAGTGGAAACAGCAACTGACACACACTGCAGCTTCTGTCCCCAAACCAGTGATCACAGATGGAGTGCAGCTGCTGCAAGAGATTCAGTGGTACCTTCTGGTCACATGAATCAGCTGGTGCAGTTGCAGCTGCAGATGCCAGTGTCTCTGCTGAGCAGCTGAATCCAATATACATTATTCAGGCTGGTGCAGGAGCGTGTGGGAGGTGATGGAGGTTAGCTCCCTGTGCCAGTTAACCATCTTAAGCACCCTACCCCCAGTGCGTGTGTCCTGGTCTCGCCTCCTCTCTTGAACTAATGTAGCTGCTCTGATTGTGAAGGGAGTAACAATAGAGCTACAGACAGTGAGAATATAGGGATATTAATTAATTTCAATTATTAATTTCTAATATCTGCATAAAACTGAATGCATGCACACTCTTCTATCCTACTTGCCGTAGGTTTATGACAGCAGGATGTGTGCAGGTCTTGTATTGGACTATCAAAAATAGGAAGATAGTCTTCCACTGTATTGGAAAAAGTATTTTGGGAAGTTCAACGTTAGTGCAAAAATGTGTTCAGTGATTTAAGTAGAACATGAACATTTAAACAAGATATGCAACTACAGTAGTGAACACTGTGCTTTTAAACTTTAATGATAAGTTATCTTACAGACTTGGTGAAAGCTGAAATGCGCTCTAAATTTGCTTCTGAACTTCCTTCTGAATTTAGGTGGTCTTTTCTTCTTTCTAGCATTCAGCAATAGTGAAACATGTCTGTATGCAGTGAATAAGCTTACCATTCCATTCTGCTGGCACAGTCCTGCACAGATTTCTGAATTCTTAAAAAAAAAATCCAAACAAAAACCCAAAGAAAAAAGTTTTGGGTTATAATCCCAGCAGCAGCTATGGGAATGTTTTTTAAACAGAAGGTTGCTTAAAACCTCCAGTGCGTGAACTTCACAACAAAGAGAAAATCGTGCCATCATAGTTGTCCAAATACATGTGTCAGTGGTGGATGTAATTTATGGGAGTCTTTCCTAGAGTTGGAAGGATGTGCCTGTGTCAAGGGTTGGAAACTGAATTATTAAACTGCACAATTCCGAGTTTATTTGTTGTCTCTATTCTGAGAAAAACACCCTGAAAATGTCTTTAAAACCAGTTCTTTCTTTATCTGTTCCTGTCATGTTGGTTATTGCAGGTGGTAATTGCTGTACAGCAGCCCTTTTTTTCTTTTATTTTCTTCTGTGATTTCTGTTGGCTCTGCCACAGGTGCTTACTATGAGTAGAGGTCACAATTCTGGTACTTGAAAATACTAAATACTCTATTTTTCTGAGGAAATAAGACATCAACCAAATAAATAGAAGGGGGAAACTTAACTGGTTGTTTTTTTTTTTTGGGGGGGGAGGAGAAGAGGAGG
>JANHGB010058850.1:0-18649 GCA_026283785.1 Coracopsis vasa | reverse complement strand
GATGATCAGGGGACTGGAGCACCTCCCGTATGAAGAGAGGCTGAGAAAGTTGGGGCTGTTCAGCCTGGAGAAGAGAAAGCTGCGTGGAGACCTCGTAGCAGCCTTCCAGTATCTGAAGGGGGGCTATAGGGATGCTGGAGAGGGACTCTTCATCCAGGACTGTAGTGATAGGACAAGAGGTAATGGGTTAAAACTTAAACAGGGGAAATTCAGGTCAGATATAATCATAGAATCATAGAATAGTTTGGGTTGGAAAGGACCTTAAGATCATCTAGTTCCAACCCCCCTGCCAACTGGAAGAGGTTACCCAAAGAAGTGGTAAATGGTCTGTCCCTGGCAGTGTTTAAGGTCACGTTGGACAGAGCCTTGGGCTACATAGTCTAGTGTGAGGCATCCCTGCCATGGCAGGGGTGTTGGAACTGGATGATCTTAAGGTCTTATCCAACCCAAACCATTTCATGATTCTCTGTATATTTTGTTTCAAATTCTTCATGTTATATAATAAGACCAAAAATGAACAATCTATACAAAAAAGTGTCAGTAATTGGAATGAAATTTATGAGTCACTGTAGCTAGGTATGTGGTTTTAGATACACCTCAGGTTTTCAGGGTTTTTCTTCTTGATTATCAGGTCTGCATTTGAAAGAGTGATTATGTTCTATTATGTGACTGCTTCTATGCCCTCTGGCTTCAGTATGAAATAGCTAACTAGAATTATCACTTGTTTGAAGGAATATGAAATCCTAAATACATTCCCATGTAGAAGTCTCATGTTCAGTGTGTCATAGGTCTGTCTCACTTAAATTCTTATTACTAGAGATTCATTTTCTGACTGTAATGAGGTAACACATCACAAACTCATGTTTTAGTCAGTGTGATTGTGAATATAGATAGGGTGTTCAACAACCAAGATGTAGTAGTAGCATATGTCTTTTTAAAATTTCTAATGTACAGTAGTCATGATAGATTTCATAAACCAGATATTGTTTCAGAGCATCCAGCTTCATTTGATAAATAAAAGAGTTCTTTAACGATACCATCTGTTCAGGCGTTGTGGTTTTGGGTCCAGTATCTTCTTAGTGTAGATTTATGAATTTTCTCTGATTATTAGAAGTCTCTTCTCCAACTTTCTTCCAGTTTTCTTTCTATGTTAACCTTTCTTTCCCAGCTATCTTTGTTTGTTTGTTTGTTTGTTTTTTGATCTGTTCTCTTAAGTAAAAGCAGTTAGATTTTAGGATTAGGCATTAGTGCTCCGTGTTGCCTCTTTGCTTTGCCTTCTGTCTTGGAACTCTCTTCAAACTCTCAATCTTGTAAGAATGAGAATTCTTAACAGGGATTACTGGCCTTTTATACTGCTCTTATGTGTTTGGTGGTTGTTGTTGTTGTTTTGGGGTTATTTTATTTTGTTTTTAATATATACCCTGCATTCTTCTTCATCAATCTGTAAGGTGGCTTTCATTTGTCACCCTGTTGTTCTGCTCTTTCTGAAAGATGAGAAACTGCAGTTTGCCCATTTTGGTCATGCTATGAGTGGTTTCTGTCTGTGGGAGCTCTGCCTTTCACTGTGGGGAGAGACATGCACAAGTAGAAGAGGAGTGTGAAAACCTTGGTGTTCTCTCACAAGCAGCTTGTCTCATGCTGTCCTTTTCTTCAGTGTCAGAGGTGTTGCCCGAGACTTGACAACAGTCTACAAGTGTCTTGGTAGGGAGAAAATGCAGAGTATTGGAGAGTGCCTTTTAGTATGAAAGAGAAGATTAAACCAAACCCAAGATTAAACCAATCTGGGAGTTTAAGACATGCAAACTGATCTAAAATGAAGCATGCTGAAAGCGGTAAACTGGTTGGATGAAGAAATGAAAATCCTGCAAGTGGTATCTTGACAATTATGAAACAAATTATTTTTCCCTGTTAAGTCCTTAATAAAGTGGGGCAGGGGAAAGCATACGCTGATGTTAAATTTTTCATTAAACCCCCAAAGCCACAATGAGAAGGAACACAGTATATAAATTTCTCATATTATATCATGATTTGTCTCTGAAATACTTGGCGCTATTTAAAACAACTTTGTTGAATTGGATGAACTTTGATCCTAATGAAGAACATTTGATCATATTAATTGCAGACTTTAAACTGGTGTTTATCTTGGAGAAATCTTTCCAAGTATTATATGTATATCTAAATAATCTAAAATTCCTATTTATAGTGTTGATATGCAAATTTCCATTAGCCAAATGGGTGCATTTCCTGCTTTCCAAATTGTTCTTGACGTTTCAGTTTCTCTAAGATGAAAGAAGCCATTTATTGATATTTTGCTGCCTTTAGTAATTGAAGAGCAAGGCTGCCTATCACTAAAGCTACTGAAAAAGAATTAGCTTTGCAGAACATATTTTTAAAACCAGCACATGTAATGGAGATTTCAGGCTTATGTGCCATGGCAGCAATAGCACTAACTGTTTTTACAGATTTTAATAGCACTGCAGGGTTTTTTTTGTGTCATTCGTATTTTTAATTTCATTTACGTTACTTAGATGTCAGAGTAATTGCTGCTTGCAAAATCAGTTAACTAAAACAAAGTTCACGGATATTAAATAGCAGTGGAACATGGAAAAAGTGGGTGGTGGGAGTAGCAAAAGAAAGAAACGCAGTAGTTCTGTGTTTGTACCACCCAAGCTGTGAGTGAAATAAGCAGCCTTGTTTGGGAATTGTGGCCCTCCAAAGTCTGGGCATACATGAGAGAAATTGGTGTTTTAGCAGAGGGGAGGAAGAAATTGTTAGATGATGCATCTTCTGTCTTCTCTCAGGTTTAGGTTTTATTTTCTATTTACTTACTTTGGAGCCTGTTAACTCACCTTCAGATTTTTTGTACTGATAGACTACCAACCTGTTCCTTCAAACTTGGTTTTGGTTTGTGACTTCTGTTTTGAAGTTAGACTTGAGCATCTGGACTGAGACCTGATTCTACAGTGTATAGGATGTAAAGCTTTTCTGATAACTGTATTGCACATCAAACTTTTGGATAACTCTGTTTCTCATCCTGAAGTGGGTTTGGGTTTTGGGTGGTTGGTTGTTTGGTTTTTTGGTGTTTGTTTTTTATTTTTTTTTGTTTGTTTATTTGTTTGTTTTGTATGTCTATCATATCATGAGTTACCAGTGAGCTTGAATTTCCGGTGAGTATTGTATCACTGAGGGAGAGAGAGGAAAATCAGTTACATCCTTAGAGTTCTGGAATTACTACTAACATGTATCAAAATGTCAGTAGACTACGCCTAAAAATCCTGACCATCTTCCACGGATGAGTGGGGGTTAGTAGTACATTTGCAGCATGGTGGTAAAGAGCAGCACTTGAACCTTTTAGGTGCTGTTTGTGGGTTAGGTTTTAAGTGGTTTTGAAGATTGAGGCATGCGTCTTGGGTTTTTTTGGTTTTGTTTTATTGTTCATTTTTTTCTGTTTGTTTGGGTTTTTTGTTTGTTTTGGTTTGTGTTTTTTTAACCTTATAGCTGAGTGTTCTTGTTTAAATTCTTATGATAATCATTGCGAAGTCGTTGTAAAATTAATTTGTTAGCCTTTCAGAGGAAGGACATGCATGCTTATTGTAAATTACATGCATCAAATTGATTTGATATTGGACCATTAGTTACATTGATTTAAAGTGCCAGAAAATTGATCTAAATTTCATAATTTAAGAATGGAACTAGTTTCTCTTACTTTATGGGAGGATGATTTATTTAGAGACCAACTGGAGCATGAGTACTTGTATAATAAAGTAGATAATGGAGAGGCAGCAGTGCTGGGAAAGAAGTAAAAGGGCTATCATAGTTTACTCAGGAAATAATTTCAGTGTAACCCAGCGAAAATCAAACATAGCTGATTATTTCTCTATTTCCTGTTAAAATGTGTTTCCGCATACTGTCACGTGTTTAACAATTGCATTTCTTTCCCATTTTAGTATGCTTTAAAGCTTTGGTTGGCAAGCTTTGTTTCTATTAAATAAAACCTTCTAAATAAAAGGTTTTTCTAGTTGTAATGAATAAGATGGTGTATATGTATGTGTGTGTGTATATATATATAGCATAATATACTCAGGAGAAGATGCTGATTAGGAAAATTCAAAAGTTCATTATACTGGAAACTTTGAAAAGCTGTCAGATACTGAAAGCCCTCTGAGAATCAACAGTTAGGGAAAGCGTGTGAAAGTAAAATTTAACCTCTTTTTTTGTTTCTAAACCTTTACAACTGGTGGTACTATTCTGTGTAAACTGTTAATCCCGTGGCTAGTTCTGTGGAGCCAGCAAACGCAGTTAGGCCATGTTGAAATGTGCACTGTTTGGGTTTTGAATCAAACAAAGTGAAATTGCACAAACTTAGAGTATAGCAGTCTTGAAGCAATGTAATTAGCAGATTACCTGTATATATGACATTGACAAATACTGTTACATTATAGAATATTTGTAACCACTTGAAGCAGTTAATTCTGTTTCCTCAGGTAATCGGTTCATAGTAAGAACACATGTATTTGTGCCTGTAGATTGTGACCTCTGATCCACAGAGTCCTCTTAAATTTAAACATTTCTGTGTACAACTGAATATGAATGTCTTGGTACTCAACTTTTCCTTACTTGTCTTAGATTCTTAATGCTGAGAATAATAGACCTGGATTTGTGAATGTCCAGTTTCTGACAGGGAACTCATGCTGACATTAATACTGTGCCCTGCTGGGACTTAGGGCTGAGCTGCCTGGAGGTACACAGAACAGCATCCTCCATTGATGGTTATGGAAGTGTATGAGGGAAACCTGCAAACCAATTAATTCTGCTAAATATTTTCTTGACGCTGAAGGGTGTTGGTGATGCATATGCTTTGAATTAACTTCTTATCAGTCTTCTCATTTTGGTGCTTTGGTTTGCCAAAATCATGTCTGTTACATGGACTAATGAAATTGTATAGTTATTCATGGTTATCTTAAACAGAAGACTGATTTTGTGCTTGTTTAATATGAATGGCTTTGCTGAAAGTGCTTGTAATCAACATACAAAATTAAATCACGGAATTATGATCAATTGTAAATATTACTGTTGAATTTCACTGTAGTTTTAATACCTTGTGGATGCAGAGAGCAATGCTGGTGGTAAGCTCTGGTGTATGGGTAAAAAATGTGTCTAAATTAGATAATGTATAAAAGTATTTAGGAGCTACCAGTACAGAATTTGAGGAGAGCAGGGGAAAGAAGGGAAAAAAACCCCAAAGATGATGTGTGTGTGGGTTTGTACCTTACTGTTTTGAAGTTATTGAAGCTAAATACATTAAGAGAATCAAGTAATACGTGTGGCTTTTTAGACAAGTTATGGCAGTTCTAAACCTGAAACAATTTTTTAAATGGATTAAGATGCACTCATTGTAACTTCTCCAAGCTAAACTCAGCAGATGTAATGAAAGATAATTATAAAAGTGAGTGAAAATGGGAGGCAAAATCTTTGCTATAGAGATATTAAATTTAGTTCTGATAATAGAAAAATTTTTCTAGTTCTTGATTATAGGTGAGTTATATTAATATGTTTGCTTGAATTTGATGTTTGTTTAGTTTTTTGGAAGAAAGATGGCAAGTATTTAAACAAATCAGTGGAAGGATGTTTTTATCTTGGTGGTGAAGAAAGCAAGCTTTGGGAGGCCAGGGCCAATGATGGATATTAAAGCTTTTTGACTATTCTTTTGGTTTTAATGTACCAAAAAAAAAAAAAGTAAGGTTTAACATCTTAAAATCATGATTTATGTTTATCTGTGAAGTTGCCCACTGGCTGTTTTCACTTACCCTGCTTGGTATTCATTTAAATATATAAGAAAATGATATTTAAAAGAAATGCTTCTAGTGGTTGCTAAATTCATTAATGGTTAAGAAGCTAAAACTGACTTGACTCAAAGGTTTTGTTTATGTAGTAAATGCATGTCAAAAAAAAACCCTGTAAGTAGTACCATTAGTAATGAACATCATAGAGGGACCTGACAATGTATGAATTATTCACTGGTAGATTATTATATCTTTGTTGTTAGCATGCAAGATAATGAACATAATTACTGTGGCAGTTTACTCGGGGGAATGTGCAGTTCTCCCTTCCGTCTAGACTACCATCTAAAGGAGTATTAAGAGAATATGGGTGAGGTCTGGTAGCTGAGTTGCTGCTGTTTATTTCTTCCTTCTGCTGCTTTAGTAAATGCATATTTTTTCTACATGTTAATCTTAAAGATGGGTTTTGGTGGTGGGTTTCTTGTTGTTTCTATTTTGTTTTGTTTATTAAGAGTAGTAATCATGTTTCTGTTCTCAGTCTGGCATTACTGAGTGCTGACTAAAAGGATTTGATGTTTAATTGTAGTAGCATTGTAGATTTACCCTCTTCTATTAGAATGGTCTATTATAGTAAATTAGTATGAACAGTCTAATTGCTTAGGAAATCCAGGGTAAAAGGTTAATCAGCAATTTGCCTTTCTTTAAAGGACTTAGCTTGTTATGATTTACTTGTCTTAAAGAACTTTGCAAGGCATTAGTTTGTACGCTTCTCTAATCTATGAGGCTGTCCACCTGATCTTAAGTTAAGCTTTTTGATGAACCAAGTACTTCTATTTTCTGTTTTATATTATGATAATGTAAATTATCTGTAATAAGCCATCCTAATTAAAGTTGGTAAATCTACAGCTCTGCTCCAATTACACACTAATCAATTATACACTAATTTAATTCTACTTAGCTTGATACAGTGCATCATTAATCAGGTTCAGATTTAATACAACTGATTTACTGTATTAACCAAAAAATTGGTGCATTCAAATAGGAGGAAATAAAGGAAGTCACAATGCCAACCAGTGTATATAAATACTCTCTTATCAATAATGTGTTACAAAAGATTTCACTTTTCCTTGGGGAAGTATAACTGAAACTAGTTCTTTCTTTGTGAACAGATTATTGTTATGAGCTGAAACCACTGAGAATATAATATATTTAAGTAGATCATGATGGTTCTGAATGTAAGACCTAATTATCTAATGTAGGCATTTGTCTCACTTCTAATGTTATTTAAATGGTGCGTTGCAAATTAAATTTGCCAAAAGTTGCAACGCCCTTCGTGGTAGAACTGTAAAAGCCAGTGGCCAGGTAGATGTCTTTCCGTTCAGAGTTCTGAAAGCTTTAACCACATATAACTCTTTGTAGAAGTTTATCTAATCTGCTGCTTTTACCAAGCTGCTGCTCTTTTGATGGGCTCTTACACAGCTACATGTGCAGGAAGGCTGTCTGCATGCTGTTTTCCTTCTCCCTTCGCAAGGCCTAGGAATGACTGAAATCTGCTCTCTGAAGACTCTAAAAGTTTGAGAGTTACAGGGTGCGGTTCACTTGAAATATACAGATGCCACACAAAGCTAATATGGTTTCCAAAAGGGCTCAGAAATAAAGACATTAACCAGACAAATAGACAATACTTTAAAACAGAAAAGAAGTAGACAGATCAGCAAACAAAAGGATACAAAGTCTGCAGATGAGGTCACTTAAAAACCACCATTCCTCTCAGAAATGTTTAGTATAACTAAAAAAAGGGTTGATGGGGAATAAGGTACTTGAATAGGTATTTCATAAAATAATATATAGAAACTAAATTAAATAATAAAAGAAGTTAAATTTTATTACTGAGAGGAATGTGTGATAAATTTTCAGATATCTTTGCCAGAGAAAAATGCAGGATGACAGTTAGGTTGTGCAACAAATTTTGGAAACATTACTGGAAAACAGAAATAAGAGAACACATGGAGAATGGTTACTGTACTCAGGCCTGCTGTTCTGGATAACATGCATCTTTACAAAGAAAGGGAACTAAAAAAGATCTCTTTGAGAGTCTGCCTGCAAAAAAATACTCATGATAAGGATTTATTTTCCTTTGCTATGTATGCTCTTGATCTGTCCATGCTCAAGATTTCTTCTGATAAAATGCATATTTAAAAGTTCTTAAATCCGGATGGTTTGCAATAAAGGCTTTAGAAAATATGCTTGCCTCCAGAATCTTAATTTGAGGCTTTTATGTGATGCATTGATGATTGTCTGTCATTGCCATTGCTGTCACATTCCTGTCCTAAAAACTGCAAAGCATACTGAAAGAATGATGTGTTCAGAAGATCAACAGCAGCCTCAGTTCACTTTTCCAGGAGATGCGTAAGGCAGCCTTTTAGAGCTCTACAATTTGTAAAGGTCTGATTTAGCTTAATAATCTTTTCCAGCCAAATTTGACTTCCCTGTTGTAGGGTCTGAAACTGAATTGAGAAGGAAAAAAGGGTCTTTGAAACTTCTTTGGATATTACATAGTTCATTTCATGTCTTCAGGATGCATATTGTCCAGTGATATCTTGTATTTACATTTTGGGGAAATATTTGTCCTTTCTACAAGTTAAGCTAACAAATGTGCAGTCAAGTATCAGTGCCAGTAACAATGTGGTGATTGTTCATGAAACACAAGAGTTTACTTTTGGAAGTTTTTTTAGTGTGGATGTGCCTGATCATTATCTCTGAAAGTGATGTAAAGTAATCTGACTTGTTTTGTGTTAAAACTAAGTGATGACATTTATACAGGCAGTTAGCACCATCTCAACTAAGGTGACAGTAACTGTGAGTTCTGTGATTGTCTTAATCCTTCAGTCTTCATAACAAGTGTGCATTTCTATGGTGGTTGTCTTTGGCAATATGATCATGCACTATTTTTTGTGTAGAACTGTTTGGAGTACAATATGAAAAGGATGATGATTGCATAATGAAAGGATGCCTTTCTCTATAGAGCACCACAGTGTGGAAGATGGGGTATGTGAAGATGAATGAGAAGACCAGTAATGGATAATGAAAACAGGGTTCCTTTAGAGCAGAATTAAATAATCTCCTGGAAGATTGTAATCTAGTCTTCTTGTAAATTGTCCATCTTCCACAGGTGACTTTGTTTACCAAGTGTTTGACTTGTGATCTTAATATGCTGAGTACATACAACTGTAAGTAAATGAACTGAAATTATACTTTGAACATATTAGGTACTGGGTATGAGAAACCTGGATACAGAGAAAACCAGGTCCTAAGCATAACAAGTTGTACACTCAAAATTAGTACTTCTTTTTTTTTTTTTTTTTTTTTAGCTTTGCTCCTACAGAAGTAGGATAATTACACCTTTAATCTCAGTGGGACCCTGTGAAATTATATTTATTTATACTTGTGTTCAGAATGCTTCAGTATAGAAATTAATGTCACAAAATACTGCTGAGAAAGCCAATAATTCTGTCTTCATAACTGGTGTGTATAGAAAATGTAGGACCAAAAGCTGAATAGGGAGCTGAAATAGAAAGCAGCACACACAAGAATGAGCCAATGTCTTATATCCAACTTTTCCTAATTTTCAAGTGTTTGACTTCGAATTCACATGATTTTAATGTAAGGAGTTTGTGCGTCATTAATTGTTTCATACATTGCTGTATACCTCTCTTCTGGGTACAAACCCATTTTGTATTGTGTTGTAGTTTGAAACTTCAGCAATTTTGCTTAAAATTCAACTGTTACCACATTAGAAGAGATCAGTCAACTGAGAAATCCAGAGTCTTACATCCAGGAAATAGAAATTAACTGAAATGTGCTGAAAGTTTGGTTTGTTGCTTTGTTTGGGCTTTTATATGTAATGTTTGACTTGAGACATCTAATAATTGTGCACTAATAATTGTGCACTATTACCTGTTGTCTCAAAACACATTACGTGTTACATTTTAGTGCATAATTTTAACTCTGCTACTAATTAGTAGAGGAGAACAGAGTTAAAGGTGGAGAACAATCACCTCATGAATGAAAATCAAATTATTAATGAGGTGATAACAATTTATAATGGCAAACTTTGTTCACAGTATCTAACTGGTTGTTTTAGGAATTCGTATTTTAAGAAAGCATGCACACATGCATAACTTAAAATTATGCTCTTAGGTATGTGCCACTGTACACGAGACTATTCTGTATAGTATTTCACTAGCTCTCATTACAAGTCACTGAAAAGTAACAAGTGATCATTTGCACAGTAGGGGTTTTGATTTGTGTGATATAAAGGCAATAATTAAGTCATGATCTTTGCTAGCTTCCTACCATGTATGGTGTTTACACATGTACCATGTAAAAAAGTGAATGTACTTATGTCCCAAATTCTGTAGGGAAGTAAAAATCTTCTCTGAAAACATAGTTATAAATTGCCTTTGTTACTGGTGGCTTAAAGTCTAAATCTTCAAAACAAGTATTTCTAAATGTTGGGAGAATGTTAGCTACTTTTCAGTTATGATGACTGCTGCTAAAGTTTATTTATGTGTTCAAGTATTTTATGTTCATGTACATTATTCATAGTGGATTTCTATTTAAAGCTTAACTATAATTTCCCTCTATAATGAATGAGACCCTATTAATAAAAATCTTTGTTAAAGTTTTGTAAAATGGGCACAGTCCTCAACAATTATGGAAAGTTAATTCAACAGTTATGAAAAGTTACTTTTTAGAAATAAAAGCATATTAGCAATATAAATACGTTTTAAGAGTATAAATGTTCCAGATGTTCCCAGTATTCACAATTGACCACAAATACATATCACTACTAAATTGTCTCCCTCAAAAGTAAGATCTGCAGATATAGTTGTGCCTTTGAGTATGGCACAAAGCCACAGCGGTTACTTTTAAACTAGAGGAAGAAGAGATCAGGGATGTAAGAGCCTAAGCTGGCAATACTCTTAATTCTAGACCAGTTAAACTGCCATCTGTTGTTATATATAGGCAGGTATATACACTGTAGCAAAAAGATGTATTTATTTTGCTGTATATTATGTATATGTTATATATATGTATACATACTTTTTTCTTTTTTTTTTTTTTTCTTTACTATTGTCACATGAGTTCAAATAGGAATTAAATGGTTTGGAGACTGTATTTGTTACTTCTGTATCAGCTTCTTAGATACTGTTGAAGGATAACATCTTTCAGTATTATTTAGTTACTAGAATGCAGACTTTAAACACAACTTGCATTTGGCTCTGTTTTGACAATAGTAGTTAATATTGTATGGTTTTTGTTAAGGCACTGTTGAAAAAATATCTTATTGAGCTATTTGTGGTGGTTTTTTTAAAGATATTTAAGATTTCACGTGCACTTTAACTGATCACATATGAAACTGTAAATTAATACCTCATGAGTTTTAGTGACTGCAGGGCATTGTTTGTAATTCAAAGTTGCTTTGTTCCTACCCACTAGGAAAGGACCCTGTTCAAGCAAACAAATTAGAGTTTACCATGATATCAAACTATTTACTAAAACTGCAGACTCTAATTTTGAATTTATTATTTCACTGTGACTTTTAAAATAATCTATTTGGAACATTTTTTAAAAGCCTAAATCTTTAGGGATTGAAATAAGATACAAAATTGGTTTAATTGTTGGTCTTAATCCACCTTGGTCAAAATTTTGTACTCAAAGGATTACATGGTATATAAAAAGAGAAACGGTTGCAAGTTGTTCTTTGATTAAATGCATTTCCATTCCTACTGAATTGTATATGATCTTGATACAAATAACAGCTTTATAACAAAATACTTTCAGATATGTTTCATTGATAAAGTTTAATTTTCTTGTTACCCCTGGTCATTCTTAGCTAGTGAGAGTCATGGTAAGCATGTTTGTTTTCAACTTCCTTTTTTGTCTTCTCTAGTCTCTGAGAAGACAAAATTATTAGTGAGTAAAAATTGGAGAGAAAAATAGTTTTACATAATTGAGACATTCTTCCAATGGCAAGACCAAGCCAGGATCTCCTGCTAGAAAGAGATAGGCTTTGTCTGTGAACTGAGTCAAGCTCTTGCAGAGATGCTCCCCTACAGAGTAGGATATTCAAACTCACAGGGGAATCACCTGGAAGTCTGGTAGGCAGCAATACTTTCTTTAAACTCTCTTCACAGTAATGCTCTATGTGGATCATCCCACAAGGCTATATGTGCTACAGAAAATATACTTGAAATATATTTGAATTGGATAGTATTGCTGTAATACGGTGAACATCATCAGCCAGCCTTTGGCATAAGAGTCAAATGTTTTCTTTTGCAAGTGGTTCAGCCGCACTAAATTAAGTGTAATATTCTGCCCAAGTCGTCTCAATAACAAAGCTCTGTGTCATGGTGAAAAAGGCTACTAAAACAGCTGAATAGCTCACGTACCGCTGCTTGGTATTATGTAAGAACATAGTTATGTTCACATCCAGGCAGTTCAAGGGCTCAATTAACTAGCATTTGAGACCAGGGAGGCATGTCTGTGATATATAGCAAGCATTACTGAATTTCTGTATTTGTTTTGAATATACTCCCAGCTTTTAACAAATAATGTTTAGACAGTTTGTGAAATGGAGATGGTAGTGGTTGAGTGGGAGGTGCAGGGGTTGGGTTCTTTGTTACCAAATAAATTTTGCTAGGTGTTTTGTTCATTCATTCAGTAGTTTCTTGAATTCATTGTGCTTCTGACATCCATGGTCTGCTATGGAAAGAGCACAATAGCTTCACCATATGTATTGTAAAAGTCAACTCTTTTTCATCGGAATCTGTCACTAGCTCGGTATATTTATGGTCTTTATCTCTTGTAGTATGAGATGATCTGAATAATCATGTTCCACTGATGAATTTATAGATCTTGATTGTTTTTCTCCATAGTTGACTCTTCTAGACTGTGTCCTGGTTGTCTTCATTAATATGAAAGCATTTCCATTACTTTGACTATGTCTGTTGCTCTTTTCTGTACCCATTTTAGTCTCTCACTGTTTCCATTTAAGGTGATGAGCACCAAAGCTGCTTACAGTGTTCATACTGTTGATTTTTCATACTGGCATGATGTCTTTCATTTTTATAAGGAGGAGCAAAGAATTACCATAACATTGAGATTTTTTCAACCTGGCCAATCTTACACATGGGCAGTATTTAGGTCAGGGTCCTTTATTGCTTTAGAGCTATTTACATCATGTGCACCCATACATCACTCTAAGTGAAGCCTTGATGTCCTCTTAAGAAACAAGTTTTCCAAAATTGCCCTCATAATAACCTCAGGACATTCAGATTTACCCATGGAACTCTTAATCTGGTCTTGTGTAGGTATTCAAAATCGCTCTTTCAGCTATTTTTGTAGTATTTGAGCGCTCTTGCATCATTCTTATTATGATTAATACTGGAACGTCTACAGGTATTACAAAAGATGATGTGTTTCTTGGTTTTGTGTGTGGGTTTTTTTGGTTGTGGTTGTTTGGTTTTTTTTTGGGTGGGGGGACTTTTGTGTGTTTGTGGATGGTTCTGGTTTATGTGTGTATGTGTTTTATTATTATTATTTGGACACTTACAAGGGCTTTCCTTTTCTTTCTCCCTCTTCCCAACAGGGGATTTAGGCACAGGTTCTATTTAGTTATTTGGTTTTATAATATTTTTCTTTGTTTGTGAAAGGGAAAGTTAAATGTTTTTATCACTTGGAAAAGTAGTTGTGGTTGCTTTAGATTTCTGTGGAACTTCATTACAGTTGCCTGATTTCTGGAACAGCTGGGTATTCTTTATCTTCTGTGACCTTAGTGTGAAAGATTATGCTTGAAATTAAATGAGTTATTGACTTTGGTTTTCTTCAAAAACTGCACAGTGAGTTCCTTTGCAATCTCCTTATATGTTAGTTTCTCTTTTGTGGGAGCTTTTGTGTTACATGTTGAAAATTAAAAGAATGTTCAATCTAGAGAGAAGAAAACCGAAGAAATGTCATTTGGGTTTCTCCTGTACTTCTAATTATAGACACAGAGGGCTGGTATGAGCCTCAAGTCCATTGTATAGCACCAAGCTAAACATATATAGCTGGAATATATAAATGTTTGTCTAACCGTTCTCAAAATATGAGTAAAGGAGATTCTTCCCTGTCTATGTAGGCTGTTTCCCTATATGTAGTTAGCTTTCTGTAATGTGTAGTCTAAGTCTTAGTTAAGTTCATTTCTTCCTGCCTGCAAGAGGTATGAAATGTTGTTTGATTTCTTTGTAAGAGTAATTATTCAACTGTACATCTTCTTTCTCGACATTTCTTTTCTTGAATAAACTAAATTTCTTCAATATTTTCTTAAGTATTGATCTGTTTGAAAAAAGAAAAAAAGTTGATATCAAATTAATGGTCACTGTGTGACATTTAAGTAACTAGGTGCTTACGCATTGATGTTCCAGCAGCTTTTCAGACACAGAGATTAACCTTCAGTGGTCTGTAGCTGCTGAGCTCCCCACATGGGATTTTCCACATTGAAAAGTGGGCTCATGTGAATGTCATGAAGTTGAGCAAGGCCATGTGCAGGGTTCTGCGTCTGAGTCAGGGCAACTACTGATATCAATACAGGCTGGCAATGAAGGGATTGAGAGCAGTCCTGTGGAAAAGGACTTGGGGGTACTGGTGCGTGAAAAGCTGGACATGAGCTGGCAGTGCGAGCTTGTAGTCCAGAAAGCCAGCTGCATCCTGGGCCATGTCAAAAGAAGCATGACCGGCAGGTCCAGGGAGGTGGTCCTGCCCCTCTGCTCTGCTCTCATGAGACCCCACTTAGAGTACTGTATCCAGCTCTGAAGTCCTTAGCACAAGAAAGATACAGACCTGTTAGAGCGAGTCCAGACGAGGACCACAATAATAACCAGAGGGATGGAACAGCTCTCCTGTGAAGAGAGGGTGAGAGAGCTGGGATTGTTTAGCCTGGAAAAGAGAGGGGTCTGGAGAGACCTTACTGCATCCTTTCAGTAATTAAAAGGGGCTTATAAGAAAGTCAGGACAAACTTTTTAGCAGGATCTGTTATGATGGGACAAGAGGTAGTGGTTTTAAACTGAAAGAGGGAACATTTAGACTAGATATGAGGAAGAAATTTTTTACAATGAGGGTGATGAAACAAACGCGGAAGAGGCGGTCCAAAGAAGCTGTACATGCCCCATCCCTTGCAACATTCAAGGTCAGGTAGCTGAAGCTCTGAGGAAGCTGATCTAGCTGAAGATGTCGCTGCTCATTGCAAGGGGGTTGGACTAGATGACCTTTAAAAGTCCCTTCCAACCCAGACTACTCTATGAGCTGTGATTTCCTAGTCAAGAAAGTATTTCTGTAACACTAATAAAGACATTAATATTTTCCCCTAGTTTCTGTAGGGCTGAGGCTAAGAAGACCATTTCTTCCTACTTGATTCCAGCCTTCTTGGAGGGAGAGAGAAATTCTTTTGTGCTTATCTCCTGTGATGAAATGCTGCATTTCAGAAACACTGTTCAGCAAGAGCTGATGTGATTCTGTGAAACTTAACAGCTGACCGTGAGCTTCTTAATAATAGCTTGAAGACTAATGCAGGGTATCACTAAACATGTCTTGTCAGTGTTGTAGTGGCAGAGTGTACATAGGGGAAGTCAAAATGACTAGTTTATCAGAGGGGTATTTGGGTCAAATGTTTGGATCTATGAATCGTTCTGCTGTGGAATTAGCCTTTTAGTGCTGCTTGGAACATTGCTTCCTGAAATGATTTATACAGTACTATTGCCTTACAGCTTTTTTGTAACTTGTGATTTTTGGCTGGTGTCCTCCCCTTCCCCCTTAATTGCATATGCTAATTTTTTCACCCAAAAGGTGACCCTCTGAGATTGTGCCTATGGAGCGAAGAGATGGACTGAATTGTCATAGGCTGTGGGATGAGTTATTTTTAGCTGTTGGCATTTCAGGCTGGAACACTTCATTCTGTCGTGCTTGTTAATGAGTCATCTGGAGAAAATGGGCTTCTTGCTTCCAGAGAGGGTCTGTAGCAAATAATAATAGGCTAATCTCTGCAGGAGATATTCTGTCAAGTAACTAAAGCTTCATCTAGAAAATATGTTGAAATGGAGACTTATCTCCCTGGAAGAATAAGCATGCACTTACTGTTATTATTATTGTATTATGATGTATATAAAAACCTCAAAAACTGGAAGACTGGTGGAGACCCTAGCAATGGTATAATAGAGAAACATTTCTGAGAAAGCAGGTTAATTGAAGACAGTCACCTTTTATGGATAGAGAAGAGTATGTAGTTGCTTTCTAATTCAGAACATCATTCATTTCTTGAAATCTGAATATGTTATCTAGTTCTAGGGATCTTCTGAAAAGATTCCTAACTAGGTAAGCCCAATGTAAGGCTTGCACCCTTGAGAGAATCCCAGATTTATCAACTTCCAGTGTATTACTTTTAAGGATTATCCAGCATCTTTGTTTTATTCCCTACCAAAGACTATATTTTATTTTGTTTTTTGCTTTCTGCATGCAAATCAAAGTCTCTCCTTTGGCCTCTTCACTTAAGGTTTGAAGGATCTTGTGCTGATATAACAGAAAAGGCTTTGTTTTTCAGGTGAAAATACCACCACTCAAGTAAAAAACAATGTAAGAGTATGATTAATCAAAGTTGTTAATCTCATTGCTTAATTTCTGTAGTATTGAAATTTCAGAGTTTGATAGTGCAAATTTATTAAATTTATTTTAAATTTATATTTTTATTTTTTATATTTTTATTGTGAATTTATATTTTTATATTAAATTTATTAAAAATTTATTAAAAAACTATGCAATGATTCAGGGGGAACTGTATGAAAGACGGGAGAAAAAAGACCCTGAAACCCTATTCTGTAAAGGAAATTATTATAAGAACAGCATCAGTGTCAAGTCTTTTTGTCACCTTTGGTACTTGCCACTTTGGTACTTTTGCCACTTGCAATCTATGTAATTACTTTCTTTTGTTTACTTATCTTCGTCTTGTAAAGCATATTACAAGTGTGAAGAGGCCTTTCTGTTTTGGTGGCAAAAGGATTTTTCCTTTAGAGGTAATAATTTTTACTCTCCATTGCTTATTTAGCTTTTAGGGTTTGCTTTTTTTCAATTATCATTGGAATACTGAGATAAAAGAGCATTTTATCTTACCTTCTTCAAACAAATATTTTGCATTATTAGCACCTGCTGACCCTTCAACCTATACTGTTTTAACTCATCCTCTCCTACTGCTGTAGTCACTGTACAAAATGCTTTAAACCAATCAAGCTTAATGTTTCTGGTATTACCAGTATGTGCAGCTCCCAAGTAACCTATGGGGCTTAGACTGGGTTAATCAAGACAAATATTTAGCATTTTAGAACTTTGGTATATGTCTGCATTGCAGACAAGGGTGGTGTAGTCAAAATACCTGAAAAAACTATAAATAAGTTGGTGCATGTATCACAATAAATTTAACTGCAGTAGCATGGAAGTTTTCATGGGAAAACTTACCCTGTCTTTTAGCAGAAAGAATTAACTTTTCCTAAACATCAGGCTGACATGGTTATACTGCTTCCAAATCCTGATCTCATTTGTTTATGGCTAGTTTGAGTACACTATACTGACTACAGATTGTCCCACAATTGTCTCCTTAGCAGGCAATTTATGCATCTTCTCATATTATACATATCAAGTCCTTGGATGTCATCCCACCAGTTCTCCTGCTTGTAGGAGAGCCAGGTTTTTGTCTTTTCCAAAAGTGAAAGCAGCGTATTTCCATGTTATCCTGTCTCAACAGTTCTGATTCCTTTTTTTCTTTACTTCTTTTTTTCTTTTCTTCTTTTTTTCTTTACTTCTTTTTTTCTTTTTTTTCTGCTGAGTATCCAAAGATGTTGATAATAAATAGTTAGTTCCTTCTGTAGTTTCCAGTGTTACCTACTGAAAATAAAGATGTGAACACATGATAATGTACTTATCAAAAACTTACAAAAAGGAACATACTTGGGAGTATGTGTGTGTGTTTGTGGTAATAAATATTGCCTGTGTTTGAGCTACAGAAATTCATATTGTTACACCATATCAGGAGGTGAGTATCTTAAGGGATATTCAAGACAGAGCTGTATTGAGAAATGGGGAGGTTAGAGGACTAAAATAGAAAGCATGGTATTTCGTTGTGCTCAAAGCAGCGTTTTCTGCACTCATTATTTGTTCATGAGGAAAACTATTATAGTTCAGTGCATGTTAATAGGAGCTTAGAGTGGACATGTACTGTCTTCTTGGTCTACTTAAGAATTCTGATGTATTTTAACGTTTTCTTTATTTAAGCTTACTGACTAGATGCTGGTTTAAAAGAATTTAAGATAGCAAAAGGGGTGAAGAAAACCAGACGTTTTAGCAGTGTAGTTGAAGTGACGTGAACCACTTACAATATAGTAAAGAACAAAAAAGTGGTTTAGATAGTGGTTAACATCTGTCACTATTATTTTGGACTTTGTGCTAGTGGAGAACGTTACTCAGATAAAATGCTTCTTTATCTGAGTGATGTATGGGAACAATTAGTTTATAATTTTGTTTTGAAATAGCTCAGCAAAACTTTCTAGTATTTTATCAACTCTGAATTGGAACCCAGACTTTGCACCTTGGTTAACTTACTTTTCACTGTTTTACTGTTTGGTGTATTTATAGCCGACAAACTTTAAACCAGTTCATCAGCAAACTTGCTAGGATTGAGTGTGCCCTCAGCAAGTTTGCTGATGCCACCAAGCTGTGTGGTTCAGTTGATACGCTGGAGGGAAGGAATGCCATCCAGAGGGACCTTGACACGCTTGTAAGGTGG
>JANHGB010058849.1:3634-18882 GCA_026283785.1 Coracopsis vasa | reverse complement strand
CGGGGGGTGCTCCAGTCCCCTGATCATCCTCGTGGAACTACTCTGGACTTATTCCAACAGTTCCATGTCCTTCTTATGTTGAGGACACCAGAACTGTACACAATGCTCCAAGTAAGGTCTCACGAGAGCAGAGGAGAGGGGCAGGATCATCTCCTTCGACCTGCTGGTCACACTCCTTCTGATGCAGCCCTGGATACAGTTGACCTTCTGGGCTGCAAGCGCACACTGCTGGCTCATGTTAGTTTTCTCATCAACCAAAACCCCCAAGTCCTTCTCCACTTTTCTCCAGTCTCTTCTCTGCCCAACCTGTAGCTGTGACTGTGATTGCTCTGACTCAGGTGTAGGACCTTGCACTTGGCATGGCTAAACTTCATGAGGTTGGCATCAGCCCACCTTACAAGCCTGTTAAGGTCTCTCTTGATGGCTTTCCTCCCTTCTGGCGTATCAACCGAACCACACAGCTTGGTGGCATTGGCAAACCTGCTGAGGGTGCACTCAGTCTCATTGTCCATGTCAGCAACAAAGATGTTAAACAAGACCGGTCCCAACACTGATCCCTGAGGGACACCACTCGTTACTGGTCTCCAGCTGGACATTGAGGCATTGACCACAACTCTTTGCATGCGGCCATCCAGCCGGTTCTTTATCCACCGAGTGGTCCACCTATCAAATTGATGTCTCTCCAATTTAGAGACAAGGATGTCATGTAGGACAGTGTTGAATGCTTCAAATTCTTCATTTGATTCATACATGTATAACACATTTCATTACTATTTTAAAAAGGTAATGTTACCATCATCTCAGTTTTTAAGGAAAAAAGTAAATAGCTTAAACAAGGTCATGTACTGCTGGATGTGAAGGATATACATGAGTAACGTGGACCAAAGAAGAATATCAAAACTGTATTGATGGGGATGAGGAAGTGAAGTTAACTATGTCATTAACTATGGCTTTATGTTTCACATCTCTGCACAGTGGGTTTAATCCTCTTAACAGCTTTCCATTCATTCTGTTATTGCTGTGGAATAGAATTCTAAGTCTTCTCCAGGTTAGTCATGAATATTATGCAATCCAATAACTTTTGTCCTTTGTTAGCATATACAAGGCACAACAGAGGTGCCCCTGTTTATACCTAACATGTGAAGTAATCACCAAATTTCACAGATCCAGGCAGTTATCACTCCTGTAGAAGCAAAGATATATTTCTAGAGTATGAATAAACCAGTGGGTTTTATCCAGGTTTTTTGCAGGTCCTTGGATGTTCGAAACAACAAAGCAAATAAAAAGAACCCCTTCTCTTTTGCTGTCATGGTAATTTTGCACATGAACATATGAGGATTTATTAATATAAAAGCTATTTAGTAAGATGTGGAGTGATTTTCTTACAGCACTGTCTCCAAAAGTAGCGATAAATGTTGCATATCAAATTACAGCTTTGCTTGAAATGTGGCTTCGTTAAAAAGAAAAAAAAAGACATCTTGAACACCAGATTTTTCTTTGGTGACATCAATGAGTGGTAATCCACTTAAAAGTAAAAAGATAATTTTTTAATTGCCAGCACGCTAAGCTCAGAGTGAAGATCAAGTGGCTACATTTTGGTTTATGCCTCATCACTAATATTGATACTTCTGCAGGCCAGGATGGTTTTTTTACCTTGTAAGTTCAGAACTTCCTCGTCTTCATATTTTCCTCAGTTGCACCTTTCTCTTATTATTATTATGTCTCTTCTGAATTGTTGCCCAGGTATTGTTTAGATGCACCATTGGAACAAGTTGGCAAGTCTGTTGATACTCTGTTTGTGTATCTGTACTTCATACAAATTTTCCAGAAGAATAAATCGTACCTTAGAATTGATACATGAAATGAGGGGAAAAAAAACCCAACCACCTTCTTTTACATTTTTTTCTGATCTTGAGCACAGCTGTGGAGAAACTGGTAAATGCTGCATCCTCCATAAGCATGCTGCTGAGCACAAGTTCTAGGAATAGCCAACACAGCTGTAGCAAAGCAAAGTTGTTACAGCAGCAAATTATTGCTGCTAGAAACTGGACAGAATATCTCTTCTTTCCTTGGGAGCTCTTGAGCTGGCAGGGCTAAAAATTCAACACAATCCCAGCAGAATGTATTTGCTTTCTTTCTAGCTTGCCCTAAGAAGAGCAAGGGCAAGTGTTTCCATATACTGTAAACCTTCTTTGAATTTGACAAAGCCAATGGGATGCCAAGTACATAGAGTGATCCAAGCTTTTTTATGAAATTATAACCCATCATTCGTCTCAGCATCACCTCATTCTTATCAATCAGTTCATCTCAGTTCATCTTCTGCTGCTGCTGCTATATGAGAAAATAGGACCTATTTTTCAAATATCCCATGTGAGAAGGGCAGCCTCTTCTGATCACAGAGAAAGTGTGTATATTTACCAGCTGCTTCTATCATGGTCTTCATCAGTTCTCTAACATGTCTTAATCCAACTAGTGTTGTCACCTTTCTTGCTTCCCTTCTGTCTTCCTGATAGTGCATAAGATGTCTGCTGACTTTGTAATTAAAATGTCTGGTTTGAACTTCACTTTGCAGACGTGTCTAAAATTGGGCACTAACTTAACACATGCAGTTCCAAAGTCTTCAGTATTGCACAGTGGACCAGTCATTAAAGAAGCAGACTTTTTCTTCAAGATCTCATTTAGGAGCTGACTTCCCCACTGCTAGAACAGTAAACCCGGTGTTGTCTTTCAGATACTACTCTGAAGTATCTGAAGTGTAACAGTCCTTCAGCTGCAGTTTCCGTCCTTTCTGTTACCCTTACTTCTCTAATCACTGCTCCTGTGGAGTTAATAGGAGATTTGCACATAGATATATTAAAGCAATTTTGGTGATGGTAGGCTTTTGCAACTTAAAAATGGCAGTCTTCATGGGGAATAAGATGAATATCATGGTGTGAATAGATAGGGGTTATAATCAGAAACCAAGCTGGAGGTACATTCTTCATACTTTCATCCTCTTGGAAAGTAGTATTCAGTACAGAACTCCACAGATATATTTGTGTGCTCTGAGTGTCTCACTTAATGTACCTCTACACTTGACATGTTAAGAAATAAAACTTTTTTCAACATAGATGGTTCAGTAAAAGACTTTCAAAGGATAATTACAAGTTCAAAGACTTCAGTTAGGACAGCAGTTCCTGAATAAAAGCAGCTGGATCTTCTTTAGTTATTCCCTAGTTAAATGCACTAAGAAAGTGAAGTGTTAGAACAGCAGAAATCTCAAGATGGAAGTGGAAGATGGAAACACAAAGTGAAAGAAGATGGAATACTTTTTTTCTCTGAAAAATAGAAAGTTGTGAATCTCAGATGTTACCTAGCACAGCCAACTGAAGTTCAGGTGAGGGATAAGGGATATTGTGTGCATTTTAGCAGTACTTTCACAGAAACTACCCACAAAGGCTGTCAAATTATCAGTTGCAAAATCAGGAGACAATGTAGACTGAAAAGGGTGACTTGAAGCAGCTCCTGAAAACTCCTGTGCCCAGACATAAGCAGAAAGGCAGTTGTTAATAGACAAGGTTACCTTCTCAAGGCAACAGATTTTCCACTCTCTATAGCTTTAACATCACACCTACATGAAGTTAAAGCCTTCGAACTGAACCTAGCTTTTGGCTGGTTTGTTTCTTTTTAAGTAATGGTCAAGTAAAAGCTGGTAATACATGCATCATTTTCCAGAATATGTAAGCAGGCAACAAATTATTAGTGTTTATGTAAATAAGAAATAACCCAGGCAGTAATCATACTCTTATAAGGATGAAAAGCTAAAACCATCAGCATGAACCACCCCCATCTTTCAGCAAAAAGAGCAGAGGTTAAATCCTGTGTGTGATGTGAGTGCTCTGTAGCTTTCTGTTCCACTTCAGCATAGTGGATTTGGCGAAATAAGCAATTACACTGATGCACCAAGAAAGAGATGACCTGTTGAATAATCAATGCTCAAATCTGAGGTGGGTGAAAATTTAGGAATAGCAGACACTTCTAACAGTGACCCAGTAGCAATGGGTTCTTCAGGAGGAGAAACTGTGCCAACAAAGTTCCTCCCCCGTCTCAGGAATTTGATGGTTCATTTTTGCCTTAAAGTTTAAGGATTTACATTCCATATTTTTTTAAAAATAAAATGCCACATTGCTTTAGAATTTTTCTCTATGTTAAATGTACAGAAGAGAGTTCAATAACAGGTTTGCTCTAGAAGATTGAAGTGGGGTTTGATTTGTTCATTCTTTTTTGGGCGGTAATAAGCAGAATGATGGCTGTTCCCATTACCCATAAACACATATTTATGATGTATATTAGAAGACTATTAGTTCAGTGCTTAGCAGTAATTTGGCTTAGTGATTCGTTCAAGTTCATTTCACATTTAAAAAAAAAATTGTTTTTCTCTGAGCTCTTCTGGTTTTGCTTGATCTAAATTAAATGACGGATAAGATTTTCATCAATAGGGAGCACTGACAGCTTAGCTACTAGGATTTTTCAAGTATTTTAGATGCCAATTCAAGCACACTTTGGGGCTATAAAATGATGTTTTAATTGCACTTACTATTCAACTATTTGCTGTTTCTTGTCCATTTGTTATGCAGTGAGCAGCTGTTTCTGTTGGCATGGACACAATGACTTCTGTATATTTTCCATGAATCCAATGAATTTAAAATCAAAGAATATGTATTAGTATCCAGATTTCTGAAATACATGAATCTGCATTTTGTCAAAATGCATGTTGGCATACCAGTGTGTTTCTCAGCTGCCAACTTTAACGTCATCTCTGAAATTTCTTAACTGTCTTTTCAGATCTATCCTATTTATATTTTTAGGTACTTCCTAATTTGACATTTCACTTTCAGCCATAATCTAATATTTTAATCAAAGTATATTCATCATCAGTCTTCATAAGGTGGTGCAATATTAGTCTTATATTCCTATTGCTTGTTAACAGAATCTCATCCAGCTTGTTATCCTCTCACAGTCAATCTTTGTCCAGAGAGATTTTTAAGGTGTGACAATAATGACATAGTACAAAGTGCAAGATTTTTTGTAACGACTGCTTGTTTAATTGGTAGTTGAGTGGAAAGCATTTTCACTACTTACATAGTGTAAGCTTTGTCTATGAGATCAGAAGAATTATATCTCTGCACAGCACCACTGAACAGCGTACAGTGACTCTTGAGACTTCTGCAGCCTTTTCCAATGCATTATATGATGCCAAAACTAGAAAAAACATCCTGAATTAGATAGAAAAATGTTATCTGTGTCTCCTGTTCTCATGTTCCAGGTCTCTTTCTCAGCATTTCTACTCTCTCTGTACCCTAGAATTTTTTTCTGTAATATTTTAATATGTTTAGTATTCTCATAATATATTTTTGAGTAAAACCCAGTACTTTTATAAATATTTATGAACTATAGACAATAATTCATCTCATCCCAGTATCTGCGGATTCAGAGTGAGCTAAGTGTAAAAATACTGAGGCAAATAATTCACTTAAAGTGTGTAATGTATATGCTTCAGCAGTACACATACTTCACTAGAATACTACATATGCCTGTCCTGTCAACAAAAGGGCAGGTATTCCCATCACATGGAAATTGGTTGGCACAACTAGTTCTCTGTGGGAATCTGGAAAACGGACAACAAATGATTTTGTCAAGGACAAAATGAGAGGAAAGGGCAACACAAGAATAAACAATAAGGCATTTAGGCATATGCTTTAAAAGATTTGAATGACTGTGATCCAAGCGAAGGACAGTTAAGAGTGATAAATGTAATAACTCTGAAAAATAAATAAGAAGTCATGTAAGCTTTTCACTGAAACCGCAAAAGGTTGACTTACCATAAGCTATAAAAGATGTCATTAAATCATCAGCCTTTAATAAGAATCGCCTGTTGTGGTTTCTGAGATGCTCCTTTCTCTCCCTGTACCCTGGAGTACTATGTACAGCTCCAAGAATTGATACCTGTAAGGAAGTTTCAGTGTCAGACTGACAAAGGAAGTAAAAAACAAAAGAAATCGTGTCTTACTACAGTAACAAGAAATCCTGCTCACCTCAGCAGGTCTAATCATAGGTGTATAGGTTCAAAGATCTGTCTCTAAAAATTATACTGTGGTAAATATAAGAGTACAGAAGACAGTTTAATAAATCGGCTGAAGTGGTGTTCTGTGGGGTGTAGTCTGTGTACCAATAAAAATCTCCATGATTTGCATTAATTCCATTAAAGTAGCACACCACCTCCAAATATTTATAGAGATCAAGCAGACTCACTTCAGGATGATCCCTTCATACATACAAGAGGTACCATTTCCCGAAATGTAAACAATTGGCATCTGCTGAACCATAATCCCTAAATCAGAAACACAAATGTTTGGATTAACAAAAAGTGGAAAGCCTCACCCTTTGTTGTTGACCTCCCAATACATTTTTTTTTTTCACTTTCAGTGTTATGTGCATGACTAGCATTCTTCATCCAGGACTGGAAATGCAGTGGCTTTTTGCCATAGTGACCAAAAAGGACAGTGGTCATCAAATTCAAGCCAATCCAAACTATAACTGACTTGAGGAGATTTGAAATCAAGCCTTCAATTCAGTGCCTCACATATGATGCAGTATGAAACAAATGAGCTTTGATATTCTTAATCAGAGAAATATAAAAGGATATTTATTTTGCCTGTTTAAAAGAGTAGATGGATCTGATACAGGAAAAACTTGAGGAAATACAAAACATAGTTTATGTATAATGTCATTGAAATCTATATGGTTTTTATATACCTAAAGTTTTAGCATTCCACTGCACCAGAGACATGTTAAGTGTTTTAGCACAGACCCTGAACTGCTGTCTGTTATATTTGCAGTGCATATATCCATATATATGGATACAGAATGCAGATATACAAAATAATCCGTTGTATAATCTGATGCTATAACAATGAGCAAACTCCTTAAACTGTAATCCTGAGGGAATGAAGTTTGAAAGTCTTTTCCAGAGTAGCTAATTTTTGGACAGTGTTTCTTCTTGAAGAGATTAAATACAGAGCTAGTGGAGAGCACTGAGAAGTTCGAGAAGAGTGAAGAAAGTACTGTCTGGGCTGCAGGTACTGTTGCTCAGGACCTGGGACACAAGCAGTGATCTTGGAAGTCCTGCCCATTCTGGTTTGTGCTGTGGGTTTTGGGCCATATGAATCCCAGTAGGACAATCAATAATCAAGCATTTGCTGGGGTTTCGGGGCTTCCAATCTTCCTCTTCCAAAGCCATGCTCCAGACACTTCTCCCAGCCTCCCTGCCATAGACTCTAAAAGTTGTTGGAGCTACTCCAGCTACATAGCAGGAGGACAAGAAACCAAGTGCTCCACGTCCACCTGCCTAGTAAAAGGGTTTCATGCAGCCTCTGCTTCTAAAAGCAATGGATTGGTAACTGCAAATTGGAGTCATCTGTGACCTCTCTGAACCAGTAGCTCTTTGGAGCCTTTTGAGGTGGTCAGTGAGTGTTGGCTTTGGTAAGATGACAGGGAAGCAGTCATATTTCCACTGGATTCTGCCTAGTTTTACACATGTTCATCACAGGTACTTAGTACGCGCTTAAATTTTTTTATTCCACAAATCTATTTGGCAGGGAAATAACGCTTAGGTAAGTTTCAGGGAAGACTGGGATTGTCCACGTATAAAAGATTAATGCTTTGAAAATGCTACAGAACAATACAAAATCAGTAAAATATCCGTACGTGCAATTTTAGTTGTCTTAATAAGTACTTCCCGTGCTCTGTTTTCATTTTCCATTAATTTCTGGACACATTAGATTCACTTTACTCTGTAAGAAGAAATGAACTTTTTCAAATTTGTTGTTAGGATATATATTAAATTTTAGGACTTTGCATTATAATTTCCTTATGACTTCAAAATTATCAAAATAATACTTTTGTCTGTGCAAATATGGAGAGTTTGCTTTCATTTCTACTTTGTCATAAAAATTCAAAAATTCTAGGCAGTATAAAAAAGCTCTCCCTGAATCCTAGTGTCAACATTCACATATTTCCCTTTCTAAAATAGACTGTACTTTTACCAGACATCCCTTTAACCCCAGGCAAAAGGAAAGTAGCTCTTGTCACACTAAATAATAAGCTGTGTAAATTTCAGTTGTTGGGGGTCTATTCTGTGCCTCCAATGGGAGAAAAAGTTATTTCCAGTAGTTATGACTTATGGAAAGAAGGAAAGGGGAAAGGGAGGAGAGGAGAGAAAAGGAGGAGGAGAGGAGAGGAGAGGGAAACAAAAAAAAGAAAACAAAAAAGAGGAAAGGAAAGGGAAAAGAAAAGAAAAAAAGAAAATATTAAAAGAAAAGAAAAGGCAGAACAAAATAAAAAAAAAAAAAGAAAAATCTTAATGTTACAATCCAGTGATAAATTAGTGTTCTTGGGTTAGTCTTACTGGTTAAATATTTGGGAGCACAAAAAATGTTTCATAAACACAGTGAGAGCGCTTATAATGTAAAACCTCTGTCCTTTCTTCAAGATCCTAGTAAGAAAACTGAGTTTTCTACCTAAATTATATTCTTCTAACTAAAAGCCGAAATGTCCTGCCACTAGTTAACACTGTCAAAACACCATATCTCAACTATTCTTGCTTGTTTAAGTAGACTTCCTTCCTTCTTCTGTCTAGTTTTGAATGGTATTTGTGCATTTGTTATTCTCTAGGCTCTTTTTCACAGTCCCCTGGAAACAAAACATAAAATCAATGATGCTGAAGTTTATGTAAGCTTAATATTAGGCAAAAAATGAATGTGCCTAGTCCTGCTGTTGATAGGATGCATTTGTGTAGTTCTCCATGTAGCACTAAAGTAGGGTAAGTGACAGCAATCACATTCTAAAAAGAAGAACCATATGGTTCCATTTTATGGGCAGTTGGTTTTATAGCAGTTCAAACATTCATGACCCTTAAACAGATTCAGATTACCCATGTAGGTGGGCAAAGTAGCCATCCACAGTGCTGTGGAGTTCCAGTCTTTTCCATGTACTGCACTATTGGGAAAGCATGCCAAGAATTGTGGTTTATCAAGAAAGACGGGAAATGTTTCCTCCAGGGAATCTATAGATTCAGCAGGTAGTTGTCATGGTTTGCATGGTTACTTGAGGTCAGAATACAGTAATTAGTTCATACCTCTAGTCTTTAGTGCCTCCAATAAGAATGCCTTTGAACGCATCCCCAGACAGAACAGAACGGTCTGTGGTGATATGCCGTACTGCTAATTCAAATATGTAGACACTAGAAAAGGTTGTAAATTCACATTTAGGTCACTATATATCTGTGTGCATGTATCTGGCTACCCACATGTGCATCCATATGAATACTAGATCTCTGAAAAAATCTTATATTACTTGCTTTCGCTCCTCTCCTTCCTTTTGATACTGAGCTGTCTACATGAATTGAAAGTGAGAAAATAGTTAATACAGTATCATTGTAAACCCTTTCGGATTGATGACTTGGCTTCTCCCAGGACCCAGCATTATAGCACAAACCAACTGGTATAACCTGCAGCTAAAACTACATCTTGGAATTGTGCTTCTTTTGTAGGGAAATGTATTTTTCAGTAATACTAACGTTCAGAATCAGGAAAAAAATGTATCTAAGGAAGTGTGTTATAAACAGAATCTTAAGCTATTGCTCTTCTTGATTATACTAATCTGTTTTCCTGAGCATCAAGTGAATTGTTACCTGTCATTGCATCCCCATGTTCACCTCTTAATACTTGTGGGTGTGATACAAACCACTAAAAGAAATTCATTGCGCATGCTCAACAGTTTCCTCTGTTACATGAAGATATTTTTCGTATTGTGTCATTTGGTTTGGTAAGTGCTAATACAAAGGTTCTTACCTAGTGCTTTTAAAATGCTTACTGATCTACAGAGACAGAAAAAGCAAACAGCAGTTAACAAATTGCTTTGACAGATAGTGCAGTCCCTCAGGAGGCATTCATAACGTTATCACCGATGTTAAGTTATTCTTTCTCAGAAGCACCATTAACAGTCACACCACCTAATGTGTATGTAATTCTGTAACATCGGTCCCAATGCTGGGCAGCTCTCCTGGTCAGAGGTTAACTAGGAGCAAAACCACGTCACTATTGAAAAGAAAGTGGAAACAACCCTGAAGTGTTAAACACACAGTTTAAAGTCCCATTAATACAGCCATTTACAGATATCAGAACTGAAGTGTGAACACAAGTGAGCAGTATATTGACTTTTTAAAAATTGTATACAAATTGTGTCACAATTTTAGTTTTGATTAATAGTATATTTTTGTTCTAGTCTGTTTTAGTCCTGTTCACCAGAAAAAATAATAATTTTGAGAAGAACAGTGTGTCAATATAGATAATAAGTTTGATATGAACTAAGAATAGGATGCTATTTGAAGACAGATATAATCAGTGTAAGAGTAAACAGGTAAATAGTATTCAGAAATTGGCACAGAATTATTTGTTCACAACATTTGTGAAACTTTGACTGGAAAGCCATGTGCCATTATGGTTTGTTGAAAATCAAAAAGATATACAGAAAATAGTTCTGAAGTGAACAAAATTTAGGGAAAACGTACCAATAGCAAAACACAAAAGATACTCTATGTGTTAATTCAGTCAAGACTAAGAAGTAGCTTCACTACGGCCTTCAGGATTTCTGACAATTCAGAGCTCTGTAATTTAGGAGAAAGAAATATATAGTTAGCTGGAGCCAAGAATACCATCTTGTCCACCCTCCACCAAATTAACAATGGGATCTTTTAACCACTGGAGTAATCTGCGTCCTTCTGAAAGATATGCTGCATCTCAGAAGCTACAAAGGCTGATAATTTGGGGACCACACAGGAGTCTAGGTTAGACAATAGTGTACAGTTTCCTCTGCCCTTAATCTGTTTCTGAATTTAAGAATTTGCAATTCAACAAAGACGAATAAGGTTAACAGAATCTGGCCTTCAGTCATATATATTTTATCATTTAATTACATTTCCATTTGAGGATTATAATTCAGTTCTCTTATGACTTTATCTCTGAAACTTTTCTACAGATCACAGAAATAGTCTTTCTTATTCTAGTAATTAAACTTTGAACCAAATAGAAGTTCTTCAGCTTGAGACTCTGGATTGTCATGAGAAACATCATTTAAGCTTCTTACGTGGGAACACAGTAATGATACAGCACAAAAAGCATTAGTGTCTGGTTTAGCCCCTAAGCTATACAAATATGTGGTTCTGTTTTGATCATGCTTGATATGCCATGTCTTGACTAGGTTTTATTCCATTCTGTTTTTACAGGTTAGTAAGACTTTAATCAAGAAAAAAAAAGTATCTAATGAACAGCAATTTGAAGCACAGCATTTTGAAAGGTCAGAATGGTACATTACATCCTTATTATCCAAAAGAACAGATGACTTTAATATCCTGGCAGCATTTTCCTGTGAAGAAGATATTAAACAAGAACTGAAAATGGCAGAAGGTTCCCTCTTACTTTCTTCTGACAAAGACTGCAACAAGATGATTAAGCTATACAGAATAAATCTCTTTCTAATGTTCGGTTGTAGATCCTGCCTACATTTCAAAAACCTAAGCTAATCAGAGTGCCAAAACACATGCTGTTTGTTTCAGGTCCCTTAGAACTCATTTTACTGCTTATATGACCCAGTTTCCATTAATATTTTCTGGCCTTAAAGATGGAAAGGCATATTAATTGAAGGTACACAATGCAATGAGTTTTTGCAAATGCTTGTGTTGAGCTGCAACAAAATAAGCACTACATCAGCACTGCTTAAAATATAGGGGTTTCAGCTTCTGTTTGAATAGACCTAACTAAGATAATGTATTCCAACATGCAATGCATTGCATGTGTCCTGTTTTGGAGAGTCCTTGAAGGTATGGAACGGTTTGGAGGCAAAGGAACTTTTAGTATATCTCATATGTTGTTAACAATTAGATTAATGTAAGGGGCTGTCACATTCCTTAAATCATTATCTGCATGAAGACTCTTCCTTTTACTTTATAGGTCTAAGGAGAGCAAGAAACCTTCTGGAACTTGATGTCGTATTTTAATGCTAAAATACACCATCAGGGTTCTCATGTTAAATCTTCTTATGACAAGTGAACGAATGCTATGCTTTAAAATCAAAAAATTAGTATATGGCCTACGCCTGTAATAGTTAGTAGTCGTCATTCCACATGAGATATGAGGTCTGCCATTACATAAGAATGTAACAAGTTCTATATTAAAGATATTTATAATTATTAAAGAAAACACTTTATATTATTCCAGAAGATCAGAAGATATCTGTTTTGAAGTATTGCTGGCTGAAGTAGACCTACATGGATTTGCACAAGCTCACAAGTAGAAATCATAAGGAACCTTTTTTTTTCACACCACCCAGGGAATACATTTGAAAAGAAATTTCTCCATGGTACATTACATGCAGCATCTTGCTGAGAAAAGTCATTCTGCTTCAGTCAAGAGAGATAAAATGAACATTTCCAATATATGTTTTCAGTGTCTTGAGTGAATATATATATGTGTGTGTGTCTGTGTGTGTGTGTGCATGCACAGTTGTCTTTTTCTGCACCTTAGGTGATTTTATTTTCCACTGCAGATTTTAAATGTATTTTTCATCCTTTATTTTGTAAATATAAAGTAGGATAGTTTTTACAATGCACTGGCAATGTGCGACCTATTTTGAAACTCGGAAGGTTTTGCAAAACTGTAGACAAAAATCCCTAATAGATCTTCATTTCATAAATACCTACAAAAATTAATGTTTTCCATATGCCTAGAAAAAATCCACTAGATACAAGTTTCGATCAAGTTCCTTGTAATTCAGCTAATAGTCCTTGAAACTGTAATGACTACAGCCATCAAGTATGCAACCTACAGAAAATAATTAACAAAACTCTTTTTTTCAGTTCCTGATTATTATCCACAATAGAACTGCGTATTTTTATAATTTGAATCACTAAGAGCTCTGACCATTTATACTTTTGCCATGAAAACATAAAATATATGCTGTTGTATCCATTCCTTAGAAGACCATGGTTGTGGAGTGACTGAGTTAGAGAATCCAGGGTATGGAGGTAGTCACACGAACAACTCCAGGATTTCTCAGAGAAAGAGTCCGATGTATCAGATGAAGACAGTGGGGTTTGTTTTACTCTTCTCAGTTTGCTTATGATTATGGAAAATGGTGTTACTCCGTCACACACTATTTAACATGGGGAACACTTTGAACACATTATGCAGCCTTATTTAGTCATTTTATGAAACGGATTTTTTCTGCTAGGTCACAGTCATTCTTTTTTTGAAAAAATACTATAACAATCAAGTATATTTTATGAACCAATACACCAGTTTGAAGTTAAACTTTTAAGAGGCCCCTCCTTTCATCACTTATCTTCAATAAATCATGTGGTGCTTAGGCATTTCCATTAAGTCTTTCTTTAATAAGGAAGGTGAAGAGTAAAAGTTGAATGTAAAATGTTGGACCTGTGAACCCATGCGAATATCTCAAAGCAAAGGATCATGTCATCCTCTGTAAAGTATATTCATTAAATTTAACAGCAGATGAAAAAAGGATGTGGCTGATGGGAAATGTGTCATATTGAAGCAAGATCAGAAAAGATAGGCATGAAAACACAACAGACCATGTGCAGCATACACATTCCCACACATGTGACTTTGAACCAGAAGGTTGTGGTTCACTGTAATCCCACTAAGGAGGACAATTGCATTCTGTGAAGTATTGCTTAAAATACTATTTGTGGCAGCTAACACTATGAAAAGGTTTTTCAGCGTCTGTTTGAATAGACCTAGCAACAGAGATAATGTATTCCAACATGCAGTGCATTGCATGTGTCCTGTTTTGGAGGGTCCCTGAAGGTATGGAACTGTTCGAAGGGAAAGGAATTTTTAGTATACCTCATGGGTAATCTTACATCCCTTCAGATGCTGGGATCTCTGAGTTATGCACCATCAAATGGGCCTCTAAGCTCTGCACAGCATCCTGTGCAGATCATGCCAGTATAAAGGTTACCCAATATTTCAGTCTTCTAAACTCTTGCAAGGTTTTTCTAAAAGAAAATAACTCCATTATCATTTTCACTGTCAAACAAAAAAAGATGTGCACATGAGAATTTGTTGCTGCTGGTTTAGACGAAGGCAAGGACCCAAAGGTGGTACAATCAGTGCAACCCAGTGGCAGCTGCCGGCAGACTGCTTTGATACAACGAGCCAGCTGAGTTTATCCTGAAACCCGAGGATGTGCCCAGCACAACACAGAGCTGAAGATCCATGTGTGTGCGGCATACTGCAGTCCTGCGCCTGTTCAGGGTAATTGCCATGTGGGTCACTAACTCCATGTACAATGGTCTCCTGGTCAGGATCTCTGCACATGCATACATACATACCTGGTTTGCATCTGCATATGAAAAGCTCTTTTTGTGCTCCAGAGCATTGTGTTCATATCTGCACACATTAAAAATCTCTACACATCTATTGCAAACATTCTTTGCACAGGTCTCTCTGTCCATCAAGCTGGAATTGTGCAGGAAGTCAGATAGGTATATAATTATGCAATTTACACCTCCAAATGCTGCTAAAAGGCTATGTAAGTACATTTTTGCAAGTGTGCTTTTTGTGTCTGCAGCTCAAAATCCAGTAATACTTGAATTTTAATTTGTTTTCTTTGACGCACAATGTTACTTGATATTATATGGATAAATAATCCATGAGCTAGAAAACACTAAAAGGGAGGAAGGAAGTTGCATTATTAAAGAGAGATTAAAATAATTTGACATGAAAGGCATTTTAGAGACAATACAAATTGTCTGATTTACTGATGTGCACAGAAGCTAATACATCATTCATCCCTGCTACCACCTGACAGCTACTCAGCTTCTAATGGGAAATGTGATGGTGGTCACAGTCCAGTTCATAGTGGACAGGTGTTGGCATCACAAAAAGTCATTATCACAACTGGCACTAATTGGCATGTGTCGTGATTTAAACCCAGCCAGTAACTCAGACCCACGCAGTCGCTCGCTCACTTCCCATCCCTCTTCCTCTCCTCTCTCCCGGAGGGATGGGGAGGAGAATTGAAAGAATGTAACTCCCACGGGTTGAGATAAGTACAGTCCAGTAACTAAGGTATAACACAAACCACTACTGCTACCACCAATAATAATAATAATGATAAGGGAAATAACA
>JANHGB010058838.1:0-26323 GCA_026283785.1 Coracopsis vasa | reverse complement strand
TGTTCAAGGCCAGGTTGGACACAGGGGCTTGGAGCAAGCTGCTCTAGTGGAAGGTGTCCCTGCCAGTGGCAGGGGGTGGGACTGGATGAGCTTTAAGGTCCCTTCCAACCCAAACCAGTCTGGGATTCTATGATTTCTCACCAATTTTAACACCATAAACTGATGGCACAAGGCAGGTTTGTGAGCACATGTGAGAGCAGACACTGGAAGCCATCTCTCCCAAAGGAGATTGGACATGTTTTCCCAGGTCACCTCCACATCAGGATGCTGGAGGTGTCAGATGAGATAAACAAAATCCTCCCAGACCTTGAGTATTCAGTCGGCGTCACTTTGCTTCATAAATCAGAGCTGCCAACTCCCAGCTTGCTGCTAATGAGTTCAGCCCAACCAGCACCAATTCACCCCACACCAGACTCACAGGTAAAGTCCCTGAGAAAAGTCCTCCCTGATTTATGAGCAAAGCCATCGTGACCTGGAAGAAATCAGGGTGGAATAAGGTAGGATGAGGTTTTGCATTCCCAGGTGCTGTGGTGTGGGGAAAGGGCCCTGCTCCAGCTGGGAGATGAAAACCAACCCAGCAGAGGACTTGGCAGCATGTGGGAAAATGCTGGAAAACATGAAGGTCCAGCTTGCTACACCTTGGGAAACAGTAATTATAGGTATTTTCTATTTTAAAGTCCATTTAGGAAAGCAAACATCATCTTCGTTATGCTCCAGTGTAGCAGATCCCCTCTGACTCTCCTCCAAGTAACAGAAATGTCCCACTGGCATCCTGGGATGATCCAACACCATACAAAATCCCAACTACTGCAGCTGATGTGACCCACAAAGCTGCAAGGGCTGAAGCTGGTGGCTCCCCCAGCAAGGGTTAACTGCCAGGCCAGCTCCTGTCCCACAGCCCATGGTTTTTCTTCCCTATCTCCTTTCAGCCTGAGCTGCTTTGAGAGATAAAGCAGGTGGAGAAGGGCGCGTTGGCTGCACCATGCAAAATGCATCCCCAATACCCGCAATGATCCATGTTCCCTTCTCCCAGGAAGAGCATCACCAACATCATGGCCATTACCCATGGCTGCAACCCCACTTCCCCTCTACCAAATGACTCCTAGAGTTTGCCAATCACTGCACAGAAAATAACACCCATAACCCGAAGCAGCATGAAAATAAGGCTTTTGGAAGCATCTAAAAACCAGGCAGGCTTGCTCAAGGCAAGACCCACTCAGACTGTCCTGCACCAGCTCAGCCCCTCTGGAGGCTGGCAAAGCCCAGGCACACCCAGTAACAAACTGGTGCCCAGCACCCACTTATCTATAACCTGGATCCATTCCTGCTCCTGCTGTATTCCCAGCTCTGAGGGCTTTCTTTGTGCAAGGTGAGGGAGGAAAGCACAAGGGAGGACAACTCTGGCTGTGGCTGTCTCCCCATGGCTCCCAGAGCTGCCAAAGCCCAGCAGGGAGTTCTGGGTGGGCATGGAGGGATTTCAAAGGCAGGGACAGGGTGTTATTGCCCACAGCAGTGATCAAAAAGCATCTTCTGTTCCACAAAGCAAACTATCACGCTCGGGCTCACACCTCAGCAAACAGGACCAAAAACGCTGGTTCTGCCCCAAAACCCCAACTGGAAACAATTCCCAGACTCAAACAAGGGCTTGTGCTGTTTGTAATTCCTCCACTACACGGCCTTGCCTCCCCACCTGAAAGGTGTCAGATGAGAACCAGGAGCTCCCTGCTCCCTGTTTAGGTGCTGGAAAATCCTTCTGTCAAACCTGGGGCTAATCGGGTGCAGTGCTTAAGCTGTAATCTCCTCAGGGGCCAGGGTGGGGAGGGAGGCTCTGCAGATGGCAGAGCCCAGGTCCCAAAGCAGAGTGTGCCATTACTGTGCTCCTTACAACATCTAAAACTAAATCCTGCATGACGGAGCACAGTGGTTGTCCCAGGAACATCCCCGCTCAGTGCAAGTGCCAGCAGGGATTGCCAAGCCTGGCAGCTGCCCCCCTGACAAAAGCCCCTTTTCCCCCCATGCTCCATCCAGCAACAACCCAGTTCATGCCCCACAACCCTCCCTGAACTCTTCCCACCTTCCCTGGGTGGTTTTACCAACAACAGCCCCGTTTCACAGGGCTGGGCCACTTGAATCCTTGGTCTCATCACTGCCTGTGAGCTGACAAACGCCATGGGCTGGCACCAGCTTAGGGAAGTAAAGCAAGCACAGCTCGCCCCGCCCCTGCCCGTCAGTGATTGGCCCGCACTACCCGCCGCGCATCACTATTGGTTAATCTGCCTGTCCGTCAGCGGACCGCCCGCCCCTGCAGGAGGCCTGGCTGAGGCGGGAGGCCCGGTCACGTCCCGCACGCAGCCGGCGCAGCCTGTGGCGGCCGGGAGTGGTGTTACCTCAGCGGCTGGCAGAGGTGTTACAGCAGCGGCTTCTTCCGCCCGGGCCCGAGACCCGGTGACATCCAGCCCCAAGTTAAAACACGTTTGATTGTAGGTTAAAAAATGCATCTGCAAGCGCACCACGCTCAGTGTTTTTTCTGGAGCACGAGGCAGAGCGGTTCATGGCAGGTAACAAACCTGTCTGCCCTAACAGCAGTTATGTTCTTCCAGCTTCTGGAAATAATCAGCTGTTCGGTTTGTTTCTCTTTAAGTACTTTTGTACAATTTCACTGAATGAATCCTCTTTTATGTCCAATCTCGAAACTAAAAATTGTCCATAAAGGTTGAATGTGTGTCAACTGGCAAAGGTTGGACACCTTCACAGCCCATACTTCGGTCTGGTGTAGGCCCAGCATGACAACTGAAAACCAATGCACAACCTGGGATATTTTTAAATGACCTAGTTTAATCCTTCTCAAGACAACTAGGTAAAACCAGGAATATGCTTTCCAGAAGTGTGGTTTATATGGTGAGCTCATTTTTTATTTTTTTTTTTTAATATACAGACACTGCTGAGAAAATTGTGATAAAGTTGAGTGCCTGACAGATTGGTTCCTCCCTGACAGAAAGGCCAGATTTAGGGGAAAGGCTACAACACACAAGCAAAGGGCATGGAAAACAGAAGAAAACAAGCATGCCCTTACAAGAAACAAAATAGGAAGATAAGTAGAGAGGCAAACCAAAGCATTGCTCACACATGGACGAAAACATCTTGCCTGCATGGGCAGAAAAGCAGGAGCATCCTGCTGCAGGACTTGTCAGTAGGCTTGGAGAAGCCTGGATGGGCTTTCAAGACAGGTTAGAGACATCAGTCTACCCAAGTGATACGGCTATCCTAACTGCAATAGAAGCTTAAATGACACATGGGAACAAAGTGATAGGAGATGTGACATCCTCTATTGCGTGGTGACTTCGTAGGATGGAGAAGATGAGGAAAACTTCACCATAGCATATCTGCATGTCACTGTGGCTTATCATCTGTAGCTATAAATCATATAGTCAGGGTTCAAAATAAAATAGGTCCAGTAATAGTTACTATATTGACTCAGAGTAAACGTGGAGTGTATCCATGGGTCCCTGAACCTGCAGCATCCATCAGGATCCTTGTGAGGCAGAGGACCTGGGCCAGTGGGCAGGGACATCTGGAAGTATCAATGCTAATGAAACATCTACCAAGGTGCAAGAGTCAAATCCTAAACTGGTCCTGAATCCTTTCCAGCATCTGTGAGTGCTCTATTTTCGGATTCTCTTCCAGGGTTTGTTCAGCAAAAGAGCTGTCTCAGGAGTAGGGAGGTCCTGCACCCAAGTGCAGCTGCTAAGAGCTGCTTTTACCCTCAGAGCCTTAAGCACAGCCAATGCTCAGTTAAAGGGACTGGCTGAGAGGACAAGGAAGTGCTCCTCCAGAACCACAGGCGCTGTAACAATTTAACTGCTCTGAAGCTAGTCTGTTTCCTTGTCTCTGTTCTAGTTCGTGCTGTGCTGCTTTCTTCAAAGGCAACAGTTAAAATTCCACAATGCTGACTCAGACAGGAATGCTCTTTCCAGCTGCAGTCCACAACTGCTTCCTTGCAGCATCTCTTACTTTCCCTAGTAAATGGATGCATTCATTAGTAAAAGGCTTTAATTTAAAAAGCTTGCATGCCACCTCCTGGGGTGAAAAAGTACAGAGGAGAAATGTCACAGTGCATGGTATGAACACAGTAACTTGAGCAGCCACAGTAATGGAAGGGAGCTATATCCTGCAGTAGCCTTAGGAGAGGGGACAGTGGGACACTTGCTAATCCTGTTAGAAGAGGACATTCAAGAATAAAGCACTAAGCAAGCCATAAATAAAAACGACCAGGAACACTCTACTCTACTACAACTATATAGTTCTGGTAGGCTGGTAGTGTAGAAGAAGTCTGTAGTAATCTGAAAACAAAAGCACTGTGCACTTACAATGGGCAGAACTGCAGCCATAGTTCATAAGGTGTACTCTGATTTTATGGTTGCTTGCTTTTCTCTCTCTTTTTTTTGTGAAGAACATGATATAGGGGAATAGGGAGGATGTCACATGAGAACTTCTGGTGGCAGAACATAATTCCACAGGGGATAAGGCCAGGGCACCAGAATTTGTGTTATAAAAAATTTACAAAGAAATGGGAAGTATTACAGACGTGTTTGAAAGTCAAAGCTCCCTTCCATGCTTGAGTCACCTTTCTGTCCTTCCCTCCCATTGTGAAATATTTAGAATACATTGCAAATATTTAAAGAAAAAAGCCTGTGCAAACAGTTCAAGATCTGTGCTTTTAAATTAACCAGTTCAACAAAGCCAGGAGGGCAAAGGACTGGAAACAAAAAACCCCACAGATCTGGTATGAGATCTGTGACCATTCCAGGAAGTAATTTCTAGGAATATAAAACAAAAGCTGCACTTTAGACTGACATAGCCCTCACCTGTGTGATCCTATCTGCTTCATTTAGCCAAAAGGAATGGGATTGTGGCAAGTTTAGACAGATCCCAGGCTTTGGTGCACTGGAGTGCACATTTACATAAATGAAGCTCAAGGGCTGTAGCTTGGAGACCCATAATCTGCATCTTCATTTGTATCATATGACCCAGCCTTCAGAAATTCCCTGCTTTATAACCCTCTGCATTTTAAGCTTCCACTTAAAAACAGGCTTCAGCACAAGTTCTAAGCTTTCTCTTTGCAGAAAAGTGGCTCTGGGGTAGGTAGGCTGCAGAGGTGACACCCCACCAGAAAGCTGGTCCTCAGCACCAAGTAAAAGAGGGGAGATGAGAGGACGGAGCTCTGCTCAGCTTTTGTCTTTGAAACTATCACTGGGAAACAGCTCCTTGGAGAGCTCTGCTGCTGGTGTAGATCAGGCCTTTTGGACAAAGATGTCATATTTTGAGGCTATTATGTGTTTGCTGTGAATGGCTACTGAGGTCATCTCTGTAGGTGACTACCCACTCTGAACTCAAAAATTTCACAGCAGGGAACATTCATTTGTGTGCTTTGTAAATTATCAGCCAGCTGGGGCTCTGTGGAAGTACCAGACTTAGAGGTAGACACATTACAAGGGATTTCTTAACAGTGTGTGCGCATGCACAAAGTCAGCTTTCACCTTTTACGCTAAGTAAAGTGGAGTTACCTTCAGGGAAACTTCTCTGCCTTCAGGGCCAGGCAGGGCCTCTGCTGATTACAAAGCACTCACTGCACCATGAGCATTACCAGGGAGAAACACTGGAACTGAAGGAAAAATTTGGTAAAAATATTAAGATTTATATCCACAAGTTGACTACTGCTCTGAAGCTTAAAGTTTATGTGAACACAGATCCCATGTGTTCGCACCAGCTCCAGCTTTGTCTGGTTTGTGTAATTCCTTTTTGTAATTGCTTAAAAGAAATGTTTGATCTTACCCTCACTGAGGCCAGGATGGGGTTTGTACCCTTGGAGACTTACTACGCCTCAGTCAAGCTTCACTTCCACAAGGTACATGGCACATATCATATCCATTCTTCACACAGTGACAGCAGCCTGAGGCTGCAGACCAAGGGACTTTTGATCTACTTCACTGAACAATCTGCTGCAAATCCGTATGTGGAGATATATGAAAAAAAATCCTAGCAGATTTTTTTCTTTATTTTTTTTAAACTCAGTCATAGTTAAAAGAGACTCTTCAGTTTGAAAGAAGAGGATTCACAGAGTTTCTTAACCAGAAATAGCTAGAGGCCTAAATTAAACAAACCTAAATGCTTTGGTTACTATTTCTGTGCAGCAAGCCTGTATTTTCAAAACCCCAAGTGCTAAAACCTGTAGGTTTCCACACCTGTTGGGGCATACTAGGCCAATGAGAGTCAGTCCAAGATGATAAAATTACAGGGTTGTGTCTTAACTGAAAGCAAAACTCATCACCTTGGAAAGGCTTAGATGCAAATTTAATCTTCTACACAAAAGCAGAGCTAGTGAAGGTGAAGACTTGTTCGGCCTAAAATTAGTGGTTGCTAAACACATCTGCACAGCCCATGGGATCTCCCATAAATGAGCCTCAGACATTCACCTCCCAGTCCACTCCCCCCTGCAGCTTGGTCTCATGGACTGTCTCCCAGTCTGCTCCGCAGTGCAGCTGGTTCTGCCCTTCCAGCTCCAGCCCAGAGCCATCATAGACACTGACAGAGGAGACAGGGCATTCCAACAGCATCATATCCCGGGGTGCCACATGTGGCCTTTCAGTTGAACAGCTGGCAGTAGAATCTGTTAAGTTAGCAAAAGAAATACTTGAAGGAGATCACAGAACATGACTGAGAACAATCTTTGGATGGTACATTTTTATTATATAGTTCATAATTGCCATTACAATGATGGAGGCAGAGTCTTAAAAGAAGTGTGACTGCACGTTGCTAAAGAAATGTAACAGCACTAACATTCCTCAACACACTCATTTCCCCATTCTTCACACCAAAATGGAATATAAAAAACCCCCTCAGGTTTAAAACATTCCATTGGAAGTTCTAAGCAAAAAACCAAACAGGTTTTAATAAATAGAAATGCTCTCTTGATTCCATTGTGTTGGGTCAGCTTCCCACTCTTTTTCGTATAAAATGTCAAGTGTTTACTCTTTTAGAAGTTTATTGGTAAGATTCAAGGAGCAATCTTTAAAGCCTGGAGCATATCTACTTTGTTTTTTAAATAGAGCACAAGTTTTATAAATAGCTAGGTACAGAAAACAATAAAATAGACAAAGCAGTAATACAACTGGATGTGAAACTGCGTGTTTCCATGTGATAATTAAATTTATGAATCCAAACTGTCTCCAACAGGAGCAACTATTTACATATTAAAACATTTACATTTGGGAAAACACATTTAGCTCCCACATTACTCCACTTGCACTGTACATTCAAACTGAATAATATTTGGTTCTTCAACATAAAGCACCTTATACAATATTTTAAGCACGAGATAAACATTCTGTGAGTCAATATCACACTTTTGGGCAGGGAGTGTTGGACAAAGATCTGGACTCTGGATTTCTTAATCAGCTACACATTACTTAAACACTGAGTACTAAATTCAAGTTCAAAAGACAAACCCAGACAGATTTTCCTAAAGAGGAGAACTGGATGGAGACGGACTTCCTGGGTTGGAAAGTCCTGACCACTGCTTTTCCTGGCATCCCTTAATACAAGCCTCTTTCAGAAGTGCAACAGCATTTTGCCTTCTACTGACACTACCTCTAACAGAAGCTGTCTCCCAAACTAACAGCTGTTACACAGAAAAAGCTTCACCTCAACTGAAGCCGTGACTGATCACAATCACCTTATTTATACACTGGTCTTTAACTTAGTGATTTCCTCTCTCCTGAGTATGATCCCCTGACTGTACTTACAAGCTGCTATCCCATTCCCTCTCAGCCAGCATTTTATTGCTCCTTATTCCTCCATAATCATCTCTGCACCTCATTAAGTATCCTGCTTTTGAAAAGTAACCTTATTTTGCTGTAACTGGACAAATGCTGGGTTTCAGAGAAAATGGAAAAGCCTAGAAAAACATCTGCATTGGGAAAAAGTTGGCAATGAAACCAGCATTCCACTAAACATTCAGCCTACCTACAATTCGGACAACAAAAGGCAGAAGCCAAAGTGCTCAAAAAATATATTTGGAAATAATTAAACAAATTTTTCATGCTGCTTTACCTACCAACCAGGATTTTAACTCTAAATTACTACTCTATTTCCTGCAGGAAGAACATGATGCCTGCCATTTACATGCTATACAAACCATAACCAGCACCTGCAGAAGTGAAACCCCCCTCTGAAAGCGTGGGGTGCCCAGATCTACCTTGTGTCTTCACTGAATGATTAAGACAGCCATCAGCACAATCCAGACAACAGTACACAGAGATTTCCCTTTCATCTGCAGAACCTTGCCAAGAACACCACTGAGAACAAGTGTGGATAAAGAAGACAAAAGGAATCTTTGGAAACATGGTTGTAGAGCACTAAGAATAAAACCCACCATCATACAACCAGGTAACTATCTGTTTTGTGAGGAACAACTTGGTTGCTGAAAACTGAGAACATCATTTTATGGAATGACTTTGCAAGTAATCTATCTCAGCATTTCTTAACACTACGATATAGATACAGATAAATATAATCCAATTTAAAATATAATCTATATTCACATAGAGATATTAAGAACCTAAAACCTGCAAGAGAAATATGTTGTTTCTTAAACTAGTGGCAGCAACAAATAGTGATGTTCTCCTTACTCACAAGCACGCTGACTTACTAACAACACATTCCATAGCACAACTCCTCTGTTTTCATACACTGGTATTTCTCTGTCCTCAGATAAAATCCAAAGGCTATTTACTTATGAAATCTTACATACACAATCCATGTACTGACATCAAACTTCAGGTTAAAAACTAGAACATTACAGAGATCTCCTTATTGTACTCCAAACTGAGTATTTCTCCTCTACAAGTACAAATTAGAATTGTATGTTTACAGCATGGACTATATTTTGTAATGCAATTCACCATTACAGAACCTAGCAATTGCTGCAGACAGCCACCTCAGCAGAGATTTAAACAAGGTATATTAAGTAACTAACAGGTAGGTAGCAACTGGGTGATGAACACCTCTTTCTCATTGAGAATATTTTTAATATTAATAATGATCAAACCCTCCATTCTGATACTTCAGTAACAAAGATTGTCTTAATTCAGAAAGCCGGGATCTAAACAGTCCAAGCAAAAGAAGTTTAGATCAATCTATGGAGTAGATTCTGGACCATTCCTGGTATAAACACACTCAGTATCTTTACAAGCAATTGCTGTTAGTGGAGTATCTGACACAATTCTTTCATGGTATCACATCTGCAAAGACTGAACTGTAAAGATTTGAAAGGCAATCTGTGGTGACAGCAGTCTATTCTGGTTCACTTATTGAGTGCTAGTAGATACTGGTAGTGAGCACTAACTATATTGCTGCCTTAAAAGCTAAACATTTCTGCTATATCACATCACATTCATACTGCATTAAGATGCTGCAGGAATTTTTGGCTTAGGAGAGGTTGAGAATGAGCAAACCTCCCAACCCACTCAACCTTCAAGCAGACAATCTTAGTAGTAGGAGTGTACTGGGGCATGGATGTGTAGAGTTAAACACTGGTATGATGTCAAAGCAAACCCCAAACCTCTCAGTTATCTCTGCCTCGTAGGAATCCAAATCACAAACAGTGAGATGATTTGAGGCTGGGAGTGTGAAAAGCTGGAACCAGATGTCTGTAAAAAGAAAAGGCATTTGGGAGGAACCATTCCTGATAGAAGGCAAGCTGTGGGAATGAGAGGGGTCCTGGAAGTTCTGAAGTAAGGCACATCCATCTGCAAACACAGAACCTTCAGCATTTTGCAGATGCAGTCATTTGTTAATTTTTTAACACAGTACTAAACTTGACTGTTAAAATACAGAAAACAAAACCCAACAAACCCCACCAAACAAAGAAACAACCCTGGAAAGTCACTGAAAAAACCCCAGCTTTCTGCAAGAAGAAATACATCTGAAAAGCCCTCCAGAAACGATCAGTACATGCACAGATATCTAGGCAGCTGTCTTGGTTAGTTTTCCATTTTGCTTCAGGGCTTTTTTGCTTGGCAGGGGTGGGAGGGAAGGGGTATGAAAGAAGACAAGAGACCAGATGCGATCTGAAAACAAACAAGAGCAGAATCTGCAGGCATGAAAGTCAGGAGAAGTTCAATCCAATGTTAATTCCGACTTGTCTGAAAGGTTCACAGGCATACATTCATAGAAAATGGAGTTGATGAAAATACTGTCAGTGCAGTAGTAAACAGACAGGAAACAGAGGTTTGAAATGCTGTGCCTACTTTTATACATTTTTATTTTCAGACAGACAAAGGTACGTGCATTTATATATATATATTGAGAAAAAGATAAGCATGAAAATAAGAATGCACATAGATCATTTTGTATATGATCAGGGCTTTTTCCCAGTAACTAAAAAAAAAAAAAATAACCCAAAATAATTAAAGCTTATATTTGACATTATAATGAGACAGGCTACCAAGATCAACTTTTACTTCAGTACAGGCTGTTACCATTTTTCCCTCTTCCCTGTTTCTAACCAAACATCCACATCTTTTTCCACCTGCTAGCACTATTTATACAGCTAATTCAGACACGAATCAAGCTAAAAAAACCCAACAAAAATCAACAAAACAAAACACTATCAAACAATCCTCCCCACCCCAACAACAACAAAAATCCAATTTGGGTCAAAATCTTTCAGCCAGATCACTCTCCTAAACTGACTTACTGGCAAGCTGCAAAAGCTCCAGCATTAGTGCGGAGAACCTGGCTGAAGCAGCTGTGGGACTGCATGACTGAACACAGAACAGGGTTCCTGCTATTTTTTTTCCTTCTACTGCTGCTGAATTCACTTAGCCCTTCTCTGAAACAAAGGGCTTGAGAGCCAGGGAGCACTGGTAGAGTCTGTGATGAAATCTGTGCCTGCACATCTCTATTACTTCAATGCAAGAAATGAGATCTTAGATTATTTCAGATACAAAAAGCTCTAGTGTCCCAGATTGCACCTCGGATCTTTCCTTATCAAAGAAAGTGTTTTAATAGCAAATTGTTTGCCGCTTTTTCATCTTTTTTTTTTTCTCCAAAGAAATATATTTTCTCTTTCAATAAGGACATAACCAAAAGCTATTTTCTCTAACACAGTCTACTTGGAAAATGTAATCTTCCCCACCCCACCCCCTTCATTTTTCATTTTTGCAATTTTTTCTTCCTTTTTTTTTTTTCTTATTTTATTTTCCAATGGCCTTTTATGTTATGAGAAAAATACATTCCTGGAATGTTTCAGCTCAGAGCTCTCAAAAACAATTACTTAGGCATTTGATTTGATCTGTCAGCTCTTCCTTTCTGGGTATTTGGGCTTTATGAGTCTCTGGTTCGGCCAAAGGTTAAAGCGAACCTTTCCCAAGTCACACTCCTGAGTCTCATGAGGCCCATACATATCCACCCCAGGTTTTAAGGAAAAGGAGTAAATTCACTATTACCTGTATACAACAGCAGTAACTTGCTGTGTTATCTAAGGAAGAGAATTCAGAGAGGGAAGATTGCCGATTCACCCTTAATGTTGGGCAAATAGAGTGGAGTGTAATAAGGAGATAGGAAGAAAAAAAAGGCTCATCTTTAAATTGGTGACAATTTGGCACTGTTTAAGGGAAAACAAAAAGCAGAAGTTCAAGTACATACTTTTAGTAGCAAGGCACTTAATAAGCACAAACAAGTAAGAGTTACAACTTCAAAGGTACCATATCATCTGCACCAAGAAAATAACCACAACTGTGATACACACACAAAAAAACCCCAACAAACCACCCATGAAGTATAGGGAGGGACAAAACATATGTTTTCTGAGTTGTTCTGGCTGCTAACCAGGCTTCTCAGGGGAACAAAAGTTAGACAGAGTTATCTGTCAGAGTTATCTGACTCGAAGGAGAGAGCAATAGGGAAGATTTCCAGCTCCATTGGGCCCTTCCAACCCATGATCAACTGACAGTGGTACTTCACGAGTTCACCTGGTATGTTCCTGTTGCTATTGTCCTACCTTTGATATAGTAAAACCCAGTTCAGCTTCATTTTGTGTGATTTTTGCACTCTGCCAAGTCTCTGAAATCAAGCTCCTCTTCCTCAATGAAAGCATTATATCGATTTATATTATATTTAAATAAGTTACTGCTCAAAGATGTGGAGTACAAAATCATTCCTACTGCTATGATACCTTTTCACTAAACACAATGCGGTTACTGCTAGATTTATGTTCCTTTTTTTAATGTTGCAGAGTATTTTTCCAGTAATACATACTGCGTATTAGATTTTTTCTAATCTCATTCTATGAATAAGATCTCTTCAGAATGTTGTTTCTCACATGCCTATATGCAACTGTTACTCAAGGTTTGTGAGCTCTACTTTCTATTAAAAGAAAAATCAAACAGATCGAAGTAACTGATTTTAATTCATTTCAAAGTACAATGCTTCCCCAAAAGTATATACTTTACAGTTCTGAAAATACACAGATATATACATTTTAAAAAAGAAGTTTTGACGGGCATATTTAGAAATCATTCAAAAGGAGTGTTGGTGCTTAAGGGCATACACATGAAGGTACACATACAACTAAAGTGAGTTTTTAATCCTTTTTAAGCGGCAAATTTTATTTTTTTTAAGGAGTAAATGCAAAACTTTGCTATTCTTCTAAATAACTGATGGTCTTAACTGTAAGCAACCCCATTCTCATACAAAGTGGCTTGTTGGTGGGGGTGGGGTAGTGATTTCTTCTTTAGATTTTGATGAGAATGGTTATTTTCTAGTTTCAGTCATCTCTTAGATTCTAGCATATATACATACTACTCACAACTACACACAGATAAAAGTTGAAGTCCCTCCTAAAATGGAGATAAAGGACATGCAACTGTCCTTTTATGTTGTCTCACTAAATATGCTGCTGAGTAGAACTGATATGCACATAGAAGTACAAGCCACATCCCTCCAGCCACCTGCTTGGACAAAGAATTAGTCATAATTTTTATGATAAAATAATCCTCAAAATTTATGACAGCTGTGTTACATCTGTGTTTTACTAGATTCCAAATGTCAATTATCTATATTTAATGATAATAAATTTTAATACAGAGAAGATGATTTACAAGGAGAGAAGGCTCACAATGCCTTAAACACCAAACCCTCCCCCCACCTTACACACCACTTGCTCTAATTTTCGATCCAAGCTTTTTAGCATTACTAAATTGATTACAAGTTTCTCCATTTAACAGAGATAAAATTTAATTTAAAGTACTTTACATGCAGAAGAAAAAAAGGCTTAGAAATTTAAATATTTCACCTCCAGAAAGCAGCTTGTCCTCTAACTAAATAGACTTGCATGAGTTAGCCTTACCTGGAGCCATAACTTGTTATTCACTGCATCTCTCCCCGTAGCAATGCATTGAAATGTAGCATTCTGCCCTGCATTGACCTCTACATCCCCCAGCCTCAAGAAATGTGGAGATTTATCTGCAGAGGGGTAAAACAAAAATTACAAATAATGCCTCTTGCTAAAAAAAGGTGCCTGCAACATCATTGTCTCCCTGAAGATGCATATTATAACAACCTTTAGCTAAAAAACAGAAACAGAAGAGAGAAAATTATTTGGTTTATCTCTGCTCGAGAAGAAAGATTGCTTTCAGTCCTTTCCCTTCTCCCCTGGTGATTCTACTAACTTTATGTTATACATGAGTTGTAATAAAATCTTTTAACAATAAAAGCCAGGAGAAGGAGAACAAATGCCAAAATGTCAGCAGCACTTTACAAAAATTATCGAAAGGCTTTGAATTCTAAGAAACCCATCATGCTAACAGAAGCCCAATTAACAAGACACTACTCAGGCAAAATATGAATATACTATCTGAATATGCTATTCAGATTGTTTGCAATGTAACTCAGAGATCTGTTGGTTTACTAAATTAAATCATCTGTGACACTAAATATAGTATTTCAGGAGCAGAAAAATCTATTTTCCACATTGACAAAGCCGCTAGAAAAGCTCAGTGGCACTACCACCTGAAGGATTTATCAGATGTAAGAAAGCTGACAGACATATTTGAGGACTGAGCATGTTACACAGGTCTCACCTATCCCTTTCTCAAGAATTACTTACGAAAATAGTAGCTGAACTGTTATCTCTTTCTGCTTACTAACAACCAAACAAAATAAAAAAAGCACACACACAAAAATGAAACACACAGGAAAAAAAAAAAAAAACAAACAACCCAGCACATTGGAACAAACAGGGTTTAAAAATCAGCAACAAAAAAAGAGCTTATCTGAATATTGTGTCATGCTGATAGTTTGCTGTCATGGCTGTACTCAAGTGCCTTTTGTTTTGGCACTTAAAAAAAATATACAAAGAAAAAAAATGAAAAAGAAAAAAGAAGGGGGAGAGGAAAAAAAGAGAAAACACCACACACCAGAAGAAAAAAATAAAAATAAAAAAATGAAATCCAGATACTGAATCTGAGCTGAGCTTTGCTGAGTACAGACATCAGATAGCTGGGCTGGCTGAAATATAAAGAGGTAGCTCATTCAAATACAACTGGGGTGCTTGGTAGTCCCTGAGAGCTATGGTCTTAAAAGGTTTGGGGTAGAAGAAAACAAAATTTGAGGTTGTCAATGCAATTTTATTATTTGGCATCATTTTGCAAATTTGGGTTGGGGTCGTTAGATCTTGATCATTTCAGAGAGCACTTAAATAATCAGCCATGAGGTACATTATAATGAAATCCCATTTTAGAAAGGGTATGGATGTGTAGGGGAAGATCAGAAGAGTTGAACAGAACCAAATTACCAAAAAAAAAGTGGTAAGTGATAAGAGATGCATAGTAATAGTTTCTTCCTTTACAACTTCTTATTTATAGAATATTGTCACTATTGCAACTTGTGTTTCTGTGTGCAGTTTTTCCCCAGGATAAAGCAGGAAAAGGCAAACATAAATGCCTGAAGTCTGTCCACAAAAACAAAGCAACAAACCCAAGTAGTTCAATAGCCAGAAGCCTTTTTTTAATAAACATCTGTTGTGTCCATTTGGAATGAAAAGAAAAAAAGAAAAAGAGCATGAAATCTCATAAACCTGCTACCTCCTACATGCATCTGCCAATTCAGTTTTCTTTAACCACTGAGTATACACATTAACATTAAAACTCATCTTGATAATGCACACCAACTCTGGTATGACTAAAAAGACACTCAAGAATTTCTGCTTTTGTATTCCCTTATACTTCTGGCAGACAAAGATTTTACCTGGGTAGATCACTGTTGCAGCACTACATTTTCTCCCGGAAGCTGCAACAAAAATACTATTGAAAAAACAAAGAACATCAGTGATCGAGTGATGAAAACTCACCAGTCTACAGCAATATCAAATACATCCTGAAAAGACAGAGAAAAATGCAGCTCTTAATCATTACTTACCACAAGGGTAACTCAGAACCTGGATGTCATCAATGGCAATGTAGCCATTTCTCCCATCTGAGACTTCAGCTTCAAATATTACCTGTCAAAATGAAAGAAAAAATGTTTACAACGCTCATTTCTACAGAATTCCCACAGTGGCAAGCATGTAGATATAAGACACATTGCCTTTTTCATTTAGTTGAAGTTCCTGCAAGGTTTGACGACTGAACAGAATATTTATTACTCAATGTATTGCAGTTCCATACCATTCATATACATGACTTGCTTTGGATTTGCTGCTTACGGCACACCAGAAGAGCATGTTTATTACCTCAATTAACAGCATATTGCTTTCACTCCGCTAAATGTATAAACATGATTCAATCCTGAAAAAAATGCCATTACTTTCAGACAGGTTCGACATTGCAGCACACAACTGATTGACCAATTTTAACAAAATTTATATTCTTGTCAGGGGTCACGGTATAGACCACAGTCTCCTGTAACCTTCTGCAGCATAATTGCACAGGAAAACACAGTAGCACAGAAATAGTGCAGCACTCCCCAGTGGCAAGGAAAAGAACAGCTGTAGCATGAGATCTATGTAGGAGTTGTTAACTTCATTCTTCATTGTTGCAAGGCAATGGGGAAATCGCTGTGTGTGAAGCAAAATAAGAGGTTGTCTTCACATCCAACTTTTTGTCCTACCCCATATGGACAGTAACAACAAAGAACTGGTCTTGAACTTCTGCAGAGCACAGAGCTGTCTTTTACTACATATGTGGCAAACCACCACCAACCGACCAGAACAAATTTATTGCCAAGATTCATGCTTGTATAGATGAAAAAAAAAAAAAGTAGAATGTAAAAGGAAAATAAAAAAAATAAAAAAAGATGAAGCACAGATGTCTAAAAGGAAGATGTGAAAGAAGAAAGGACACCAGTAGAGACTGAGCTAAGAGATATTATATAAACTTGCAGCCATGATTACCCCAAAATAAGTATTTGTTGGGGTCTTCTGTACAACACTTGAGCAAGGCTGCTCTGTATGAAACCTTTTCACCTACTTTACATATCTCATTCTAAGGGACAATGTAAACAATCACCCTGCAGGTGAGCAGAATGAAAGCCGTTCACATCAGGTTATCTTATTGGGAACCTGTATGGCACCTTGCTAGGAAGTAATGATGACTGTACTCTTCAGTCTCCCATCTACCTCCAGAGCTCCTTTTGGACCTCTGATTCACAAAAACTACCCTCTTCAGCAAGATACCTGGCATTTACACAACTTGGCTCAGAGTGCTGTCCCAGGAATACTTCTGTACGCTTATGCTCCACTGACTACATTTCCTCATCTTTACCTCCCACCCAGATATGAAGTGCAACTTATCTCCCACCAAAAGGGGCAGGGACCCCAGGTAGCCTGTTTATACTCAGAACTAATTTCACAATCTCAAAGGGGAAAAAAGGAAAACTTCAAAGGAAAGTGGATATTGGCAAGTTCATATGGTTCACACAGTGTGCCAACTTGGGCTTTGATGGCAGAAAGACAAAACCTGTGAGGGACATATACTTTGATAGTGTCAGGCTACAATCTCTCTGTCAGCTTCCCTGGAAGCTCTTGCTGAGTTTCTGGCTGCACTGCTCTTCACTTTTTTTTTTTTTTCTCTTAATTTTATTTGCATCCCAATGCTATTAAATTGCATAAACTGCTTCATTCTCTGCCTCTCCCTGCCCCTTGGCCAAAAACAGCTTAATGGAAAACAATTTAGTGTCTGGGATTCCTACTTTTATTCCCTTGTCCAACGACCTTTCTGACCAGAACACTATTTCACCATGCCCACCAGCTCCCCAGGCACCTTCAGAGAGCTGGCATTTGTTTCCAGTAAGGAATATCAACTATTTAATAATTTGGATTAACCCTCTTTTTTCTTTTTTTCTTTTTTTTTATATTATTGCTTGTATGGTGTGGAAGACAACCCAGAAAGAAATATTATATTTAAAGTCCTTCTGACAGACCAATTTCTTTAAAACAAAGTACAGTTCTATTACATACACAAGCTCTGAAAGCACTTTGTTTCTCAAAGACCAGTTAAGAAATTTGAGCATCACTGTTAACAACTGGACTAAATTTATACCTTGATTTAAACTGGGTTGTTATTAATTCATTTAGAAGCAACTTAGGTCCAATACCCAGGGAAACTTGGCCTCATATGTGTCTTTCCCCTCCGTGTTGATACCTTCCTACACTGGAGGGAGAGGGGAGAAAGTTATCTTTCATAGGACAGAGATGGCAATGAATTTTTTGTACCTTTTCCAGAATAATTTAATTAACCCCCACACTCCAAAAGAAGGAAGTTACGAAAAAAAGAGAAGTTTACATGACAGAGTAAGATTAAGACACCAAGATCCATGAGAACGAAAAAAAAAGCCCATCACAAAATAAAAATAATGAAGAAATATGGAAATGCAAGAAATGTTATAGGGAGAAATGCATATGAGGTAAGTAAAAAGAAAATAAAGTTGTTTAAAAGACATAGATTAATTACTGGTATAAATGCAGCTATGAAGCATTAATAACTATTGACACTGTACAGCAAAAGGTGTAGATCACTTAAAAAAAATCTTATCAGTTTTTAACTTGATAATATCTGTTCACATTTAAAATGGGAAACCGACAAAGGGAGTTGTATATATAGGGGAAAACAGCACTTTAAAATGCTGATAAGTCAGACCACAACCCAAGGTAGTTCTTTTCCTCACATAAGCACACACTACTTGAGAAAAGACCTGAGATATTCCTTTCACCAGAGAAGGTTTATCCTAATAAGACTCCAGTGCTTTGGGATTGAATCCTGCACTTAGCCTGCACTGCTGTTCAGTTTATAGTCCTAGAAAGGATGGCCTACACTTTCATTTTAGCCAGAAAACATTAGTTGCCTGTGCAACTCTAAATGTCCTTCTACTTATCACAATTTAATTGCATGCTCATCTAGTGCACTTCTGAGAGATGTTCACCTCCTTTAATGCAGAGGAGAGACTGTTTTTGGAGGATGAATTGGACTTACACAGACCAGGGCTGTGGAGACAGCTATCCTGTCTCATTTGTACCAGCATCATCACAATGAATGAGAATGGGAAGTGTTGAATAGCTCAAGTAAATAAAATGTTACTCAAGGGAATTAGATTTGATCCCTGAATTTTTTACACAGTTCCAAGGTAATACCCAAATAGTTTTTACTTCTCCAGATAAAATGGCATATCCTTGCTTATGAAATGCCTGCACTCAGATGCAACTGAAGATACAGTGTCAGAACCTCTTCAACTGGACATGCTACTACATATTTAACCACCCCTAATGCAACTCTTGCCCATATACTGGTCCGTTTTCCTTCTAAAACAACGCAAGCTTTTAGTGAACACCCGTTCCCATTTGGGAAATATATGAGTTTACTATTGACAGCATTAAGAGACATTTCTATTTGTCTGTTTTGTACCTGGCTTCTTTTAATGATCCAAATCTGTGACAAATTGATCCCAATCACCCTGCTATATTATTCAAAATTTTGTAGACCTCTATGTCCCAAGTAATGTCTCAAATTTAAAGAGTCACAGATTATTCAGTCAATCTTATATAGAAACCATTCCCTTTTCTCTGATTATCCTTCTCATCCTTCTCTAAGCTCTAATAGCACTATATTCTTTGAAGATAATGAGAGCAGAGCTGGCACACAGTAATCAAGATGTGGATGAGTCATAACTTATACAACAGCATAATACCATTATCTAATTTGTCCTGAACTTCCTTAACCATTCTTAAAATTTCATTTGCTTTTTTTGACCATCACTGGGCTTTAAGATGACATTTTTATGAACCCCATGATCTTGCTGCAATGTGCCAATGGCAAGCTCTGAGTCCATCATTCTCTGTGTGAAATTAGAATTTTATGCAGTATTCATTATTTTATATCTTGTTATCTACACTAAAACACGCCTGCCATTTTATTGCCTTATCATTCACGGTTGGCGATACTGTGATGGTCCTTCTCCAGGTCCTCACAAACACATACTGTCCTTACTATTACAAAGTAGCTTTCACCTACAGCCTTTTGACTTCCCATTGTTCTCTGGCCCTCACTATGAAAGCCTGTGGAAATGCACAAATTTCTACAGCATGCCTTGGTGACTATTTCTGGGCATATTGACAATTTATTCATACCTTCTCTTTTTCCTCTTAAACAATTATCTATGGAAGTGTTTGTCTTCTCATACAATAGTAGCTTAGTTTTACTACAAGCTTTTGTAGAGGGACATATTCAAGAGCCTTTTGAAAACCTAAGTAGCCTGCATCAAGCAGATCACACTCATCTATATGCTTGCTGACTCCTCTAAAGGAGTCCAAGGTTAAAAATTAAGTGTATGACATGCAAAATACACCAAAAAAAGAGAAAAAAACAGGGAATTCTAGTAGTTTTGTGTCAAGCATTACAAAATAGCACATACTTTGTTTTTGCATCCCAGTTCTAAAATGCAGATGATGACAATCACTCCTCACCTGATATTATTCCAGAAATAAATGTTTGTGGACAACTTAAGTACTCAACAGCGCTTGAATGCAATGGAAAAAGTAGTAACTATTAGAGCAGAGACCCCTAAAAGGATTTAGTTGCCTAAGTTTAATGCTTAAGAGATATTCAAACCTTCACATTCATGCAGTGCTCTAACAATGTAATCACCACAAAGACTAAGTCTGCAGTTGCAGCAACATACAGAATATACATCTTAAGGATTGGCCTCACTGAATTTTTAACTTCTGTCAGGATCCAAAAATTTCAGTATTCTGATCATTAGCTCATTTGAGGCAATAATCAAAATAAGCATTCCCAAAGCATGCATAGCCAATTCAGTGTGAAATGCAGTCAAGAAACAAGGAGAACAACTCCGTAGCCCAAAGCTTCCCCTTAGAACATAATTATCCCTTTTTTCCCAAAGTTATTCTAAAAGTTGTTTTCTTGTAAACTATATACCGCTGTCACCAAACAGAGTATTTTAAGTACAGTTTGAGACCTTCCTTGTCCTTCCTCCACTTGACTAGTTCTGACTACTTGCGACACTGAAGAAACCAAGAATCTCCCACAGTTTTGACAGCAGTTCTGCCAGACCATCATATATATGAAGCAATCATCCATACATCAGTTAGATAAACTGAATATTAAAAGATTTAGTTACAACAGAAATGTAGTGTTTTATTGACTATTTTTTCCTGTTAAGCTCTAATACACATCACACATGTAAGTCTAACACAGAGAGAGCACTGACAAGGAATTTGAGATGGGTGAAAAAAAGCCCCAAACCAACAAAATAGTTAGATCTTGTAATTGCCACAGAGCACTCAGTTTGCAACATTTTGTTCAGCTATAGGAGAGCTTCTACTATCTTAATTATCTGAAATCAAACTTGGAAACAGATCAGTTCCAATGCTTGGTGGAAAGGTGTATTAAAGAGCTATAAGTAAACAGGAAGTATCATGTTTGTGATAAATCACAGTACAACAAACCAAAACCCAAGCAAACAAAGCAAAAAACACATCAACCAAGAAGCCCACAACCCAAAGTACACCTAAAATACAGAGCTGCTAGAAACCTTATGCTCTTTTCTCACTGGTCCTGATGGTGTGCATTTGATAATTTTTTGGCATATGCCACATCATTTCTATTCAGCTTGTGAATAAACAAATGAAGAATAAGTCCGTTAAATCCAAAAGAAGCAGTGGAGTTATATTGATTAACCTCAGCAGATATAAAGCCTTAAAGTTTTTCATAAGAATATAAAAAGAAAACAGTTTAAATTTTTTTTTCTTCTTCATACACACATACTTCATTGATTAATTTTAATTTTTGTCAACGCACAGTAGGGTTGACTCCAGATATACCTGAGCCTAGTACTTACATTAGAAGTGGTTAAGATTGAACGACACATAGGAGCAAGTTTGTTTTGCAGTAAAGACTTTCTGCAGATGAGAAACCAGGAACAGTAAGACCAGTTACAGACAAGATAAAACACTAACAAATCCTGTTCATTCACAAGTTTCTAGTTCTATCCAATAAATATGAAAATAATATCATGTTACAAAAGAAATACCTACTGTAAGCTAACTGACGGAAAGGGACAGGTAACCAAATTTTTACTTAACATATAAAAATTTTGTTGACATTATAAAAAGCATTTGCCTTGTGAAAGTTATGTATCATTTTGCTGAACTAATTTAGAAATCATGACAACATAATTACTTCCATTTGAATACTTAAGTAATGCTGTGACGCAACCTTTGCTGCTGACAGGGCCCAGGAGAATTTCCAGTACAGCAAAAATCAAACATTTAGGTGAAAACTTTGTGATCTCAATGCTGCCAAGTTAGCTAACACCCTATTACTTCTTTTTTCCTCAATAATGTACCTCCTGAGATTGCAAACCAAAGGAGTTAAGGGTATCTTCTCAGTAGTATCTTTACCAGCAGAGCTGATCAACTCAGATTCTTTGACCACCACAGAACTATCCAAAAGGAACCTTGAAATACACCCCACCCCACCCATCCCCAAATTCAGATTTAAGTTCTATATTCTCAAGATTCATCTCAGTTCACGCTCTCTGGTGAGGTACTACCCAGAAAACACACCTACCAAGGGTCCCAAAGGGTCAAAAAAACAAAACAAACCATACACCCTAAAAAAATCCCAAACCAATCCAAACAAACAAAAAATCCCCAAACCTAAAATTTTCTCTTTACATGTAAGTAAGAACTCTAGGTGAGCTTTAGGAGAGCTACATACTTTAACATACATGGTTGCAGGAAAACACGTAATTAAGGCAAAGCATAATGAAAAGGACTGCATGAGAGTTATCTGATGCAGGGAAAGGTAGAGACTTGATTTAGCAACTCTAGGGACCCCCATGTTAGTTAGGAACATCAGGAAAAACCTCATATCCTTCCATTTATCCACGTTTATTTAAGTTGCTTATGCCAAATTTTTCTAGGCTCATGCCTAGAAAATGTCTGGATGAAGCAACACACAGATAAATTACAGCTGGTCTGGTTTTGGAGCAGTAGTAGTTTATCATCTGGGAATACTTGCAGTCTTACAAAAACCCACCCTGCTCTTGACTGACTGAAGAAGTTTAAGAAAAAACATCCTTACATAGTCTGTAAACACAAGATCTTCAACAAACCAAAATATTTGTTTAAGACTGAAAGTTCTTAAATTATTTCAGATTTTAAAATAGTAACAACACTGCATGTAAAGTCATGACTTTTAGCCATGGGAAACAAAAACCTTGATAGCATTGTAAATCATGACATTTAAAGGCTAAAACTAGAACAGGAGCAGCAAGAGACAAGTTAAGAATCAATATGAAACACTCGATACTTCACTTATTTTTCTGATAGACAAAAACTTTAAGAAAATACTTTCCAGTATGACAGCAGCAGTCTCTTTAAACATGGAAAGCTGCTAGGAAATGTAGCAGTAAAAGTCTGGCATGATGCCATTGTACTTTTCTAAACCGAGAGCAAAGGTCAGTCCTTTTTGACTTTCAGTGACCTTTGGGAATTCCCTACCATGTGGGGAATTGTTTTTTTTTGTTATTGTTGGGTTTGGGTGGGGTTTTTTTGTTTATTTGTTGGTTGTTTTCGGTTTGTGTTTTTGTTTAGTTTTGGTTTTGCTTTGTTTTATTTTTTAATAGATGCTCTGTCTCAAACCATGTATATTCCCAGCAAAATTACTGATACATCTGAAGACACCCAGTAATCATCATCATTAACCATAAAAGTAATGTCTGCATGAATAGTATACAGATAAATACAATTCTCAGTTTACCAACCATGGGATCTTTTCCATACTCAATTAAGGAAAAAAACACACCCCTAAAAAAAAAAAAACAAAACCCACAACAAAACAAAAAACCAAACCAAACCAAAAAACCACAAACCTAACCAATCAAAAAGACACTTCACAGAATCAAGTCTATGAAGAACTGCAAAAAAAAAAGCCATGCAGACAGACTAAAACCAGCAGACAAAATTCATGAGTTCATGTTGCATCCTACATATTGCTTGCTAGAACAACTTTTTCCAGCCCATCTCAGAGAAAAAAATATCTAGCCCTGATTATTTTCAGAACAGCAGTGAAAACAATTTGAAGCACCTATGGAGAGTCAAATCCATATCCATGCATTTGCTTGCTCCAGAAAAAGATGTTTTAAAACCGCTTTTTTAATTCCAGCAACCGCCAAAGTGTCAACAAGTGCCTTGCTTTCTTTTCCCTCCCTTTTTTTCTCCTCCATAATAAAACTCACATCAGCTATAACTGAAGCTGTTACTCTCTGTGACTTTCTCCAAAACGGTTAATACTCAACCTGCTTGAAGAATAACCCCTCCCAGAAAAGAATTAAAGTGTAAAAATATACAGTGAAAGGACACAATTTTGAATGAACACTCATTCTCTTAAGGGATCCATTCACAGTAGAGTGCATAAAGATTATGAGCCTTTTCAAAGAATAAAAATAGTACCTGGCATATTTCAGAGACACATCTTGACAAAAATACTTTAAATAAATATTTTTTTTTAAAGCCCCAAGCATCAGTTCTTGCTAATAAGAGAACAGAGAACAGTTGCAACTCAGTGGCCAAAGATATCCAGCTATCCTAAATTATGACAGTTCTAAATTAGGATGTCAGGAAGGAAGCAAACACCGAAAAAAAACCCAAGCAAAACTGCACAGTAACCCCTAATCCTGTGTCACTATGGACAGTGTGGAACAACATCAACATCTTAACTCAGAAAAAATATGTTCCAATATAAACAGAGAGCAGTTTAATACACACAGTTTAACAGATATTTAATGAATACAGATCAAATACTGCCAAAGAAAAAAAAACCCAAAAAACAAACAAAAAATCAATTTAATAAAAAAGAAAAAACAGCTCAAAGCAGTGGACAACTTGTGTCAACAGTACAGTGGAGATATTAATTGCACTGGTACCTACTTACACTAATACTGAAACTAGTACTGTTTGTGAAGGAAATTATTCTGGCATGTTCTCTTCAAAATATACTTCAAGATGTAATAGTTCTATCTGCAAATTCTGTATATCATCTTATTTTATCCTCTCTATTCTGCATTAATCACAATGCATTGGTGCTGAACAAACAGAAGATGAGAGCCATCTGTACAAGCAGCTTGGGTCTAAAGACACAGGACTATGATGTCAAAACATTTCCTTGCTCTCAGCCTTGCACAATATCCAATAAGCTGAACTGAATTTTGCAGAGTTCAAATTAGTAGGGGATGTCAAGGGCAACAAGAAGAACTTTTCTAACTATATAAGTAGCAAAAGGAAGACTGGGGAAAATATTGGCCTGCTGCTGAATATGACAAGGAGCCAGGTGACAAAGGACATGGGAAAAAAAAGAAAAAGAGATACTGATTGCCTTAATCACTTCAGTCTTTTCTAGTAAGATTGACCTGAAATCCAAGGACCCACAAACCAGGAGGAAAGTCTGAAGCAAGGAAGACATGCCTGAGGACCAGTATATACTGAAGGCCACCCAGCTGGAAAGCAGCTGCCAGAAAACGACCTAGGTGTCCTAGCAGACACCAAGTTGAACGCAAGCAACACATGCCCCTGTGACAAATGCAGCTAATGGTACCCTGGGATGCATAAGGCAATGTTGCCAGTGGGTTGAGGGAGGTGATCCTTCCTCTCTCTCCAGTGCTGTTGAGGTCTCACCTGAAGTTCTGGGTCCACAACTGTACACCTCAGTACAAGAGAAACGGACATACTGAAGAGCGTCCAATGAAAGGACATCCAAAGATGATGAAGAAACTGGAACATTTCTTCTACAAGGAAAAGAAAGGCAGAGAGAGCTGGGACTGGTCAGCCTAGGGAAGAGAAGGCTCAGGGGAGATCTCATCAATATGCAGAAATAGCTGAAGGAAGGGTGCAAAGAGGATGGAGGATGGAGCCACGCTCTTTTCATTGATGCCCAGTGACAGGATCAATGGCAATGGGCACAAACTGAAACAGGGGAGGGTTGTCTGAACATCAAGAAATACTTTTTCACTGTGAAGGAGGCTGAGCACTGACACAGGCTGCCCAGGGATGTTGTGAAGTCTTTATCCTTAATGGAGATATTCAGGAGCCATTTGGACACAGTTCTGGACAAGTGGACCTTGGTGGCTCTGCTTGAGCAGGAGGGTTCAAACAGATAACTCCGAGAAGTGCATTCCAACCCCAACCATTCTGTGAGTTTTGTGGAAACTACTGCCCCCCACAAATTTTATTTCACTGATATTAAATAGAAAGGCTAATGTTCAGTATTCACTACATTTCTTCCAAACATTCACGCAATTGAATTGCATATAACCCTTTTCTCTTTAGAAAGCGTGAATCGAAAAATCTTCATGTATGCATTTTACAATTATTAGTACTTGATAGATGCACTCTGCCAGAACACCAGCACCCGACTAACACCTGCTCATTTAGAATAATTCCTGCCTACAAATCATTTGTTGGATGATAGAAGTGCTCTTTGTGTAAGTCACCTGGACTACCTGACTCAGAAAGGTTTGCTAGTCCCTTCCAGTAGAACCTAATATAAATAAATATATAAATATAATATATACTATATAATATATTATATAAAATATATAAATATAACCTATCAAAAAGAAAAGTTTTGATCTATAAAATATTCTCCAGCAACGATTTTTTCCATGACAAGTAGTATCCATAACCACTGAAACTTAACAGTTGAAGTCCATGGAGAAGGAGAGACTCTTTCAAGGGACAATGCAATATACCTCA
>JANHGB010058837.1:13615-25538 GCA_026283785.1 Coracopsis vasa | reverse complement strand
GAGAGTGAGTGAGCGGCTGCGTGGTTCTGTGTTACCGTCTGGGCTTAAACCATGACGAACAGAGAAAACCTCTATGCTGTTGTGAACTTTTTCAGAAAATCTATTGCATTCTTAACAAAAAAGGTTAACAAATTTGCTTTGGGGAACAGAAACATATGTCAATTATAACAAAACCCAGAGGCCATAAAAAAGAAATAAAACTACAACCCCCCCACCATGTTTCTACTGCATTTCTTAATATAACACTTATATTCTGATAACATCTGATGATCACACCAGGCTGACTCCAACTGTACAGGGTACCACCTGGACATATAATGAATTTTCATCTTTGCTGGCAGTCAGAGAGACAATAGCTGATGGGTGAGATAACAAAGAAGTCAAAGTCGGAAGCAGTGGGATAGGATTACTATTTTAAAAAAGGATGCACCTAATAAGAACATAAATAAATAAAAAGCTTTATCAGGTCAAAGCAAAGATCTAGCTTGCTCAGGATCCTGTTTTCGACAGCTCTGAAAGAACACAGGACACCCATGTGGTATGTCTCCCCCAAAACTCTCCCATCTTCCAGCCTTTGCAGATCATGGTCTGTCCAAAACAGACACAGTTGCTATATATTTAGCAACCCTTAAGACATTTCTCTCTATGAATCTGTCCCACCCACCCTTGAACCCACGTAAGACCCTGGACCTAAACATTCCTGTATTCCACTTCTCAGTCACGTGTGATTTGAAGAACCTCCTTTTGTTTGCTTTGAGCCTGGCTCCTGCCAACTTCAGCTGTTGATGGTTTGCTCCTTGTATCAGGATAAACACGAAAGATTCAATCACTCACTTCATGTCATTTATGATTTTTGTTTTTCACAGTAGAATAAACACCATAAAATCAAAGAATCAATATGTCACATCCCCTATCTTAATCTTTGGTTAGGATCAGTGATGGTGAGCTGTCATTTCCTGGCAGCTGTACCAACAGGTAGTTAAAATACTCCGAAATAGATTTGATGTGAATGGACTTTAAAACCCCATTTTACAGACTAAATTCTGCTAGCAATACCAAGCAGCTGTGCAGGGACCCTGTATAGAGGGAGCCAAACTTGTTTACCCATCATAGACTTACTGTAACCCAGGCAGTGTGTGTTCTTTTGCAGTCCTTGTTAGCAGTGAGAAAATGTGAATAATAAAGAGCTTTCCACACCATCCCTCTCCTTCTTCCTGGCTGCCTGGGAGTCTCACACTTGCAATGGGAGCTTTTCAGCACCAGCCCCACACTCCTCTGAGCCCTGAGCTGTTCTCGCCTCACACTGAGCCCACCGCTGTAGAGAGAAGCCCACAGATGGCCCAGCTACCAGTGAGCCTTAAATGATCCATACAACATTATTTATCACATCAACACAGTGAACAAAAGAATCAAACCGTAAAAACTTAAGAGGAAAATCAATTTCTCCTTCTCTTTCCAGTGATTTGACTTGAGTGTTTCCCTTAAATCAAACTGACGACTCCTTCTATTTAAAAACAAAAACCAGTAGAAAGTTTTGGTTTATAATAGTCCATGGAAGCTGGCTTAAAAAAATATCATTCAAACTCCTCAGTTTTAAGAAAAAAAGAGTATTTGCCAAGAACAAATGTTTTTTTTAATTCCTAGGGCAAGAAGATTTTCATTGGTCTATCTGTTCCTGCTCTCATGGAAGTCACAAATAAAATTCCATTATTGGGCCAAATCAGACATGGAATGAGACAAAATCAATGACACTCGTGAAACTGTAGCATCTCCCAAAACACCTGGATAGAAACAAACAAGGAATCCACTGGTCAGCCAGGGAGAAACGCAAGCGATCACTAAGTAGAGGGCCAATAAGTGCCAAAGAAAGGTGAATAATTTGTTAGTGGATATGTCAGCTTTACAAAAAATTCCCCCAATCTCTGTCAGGATAAAAAGTAATTAATTTTGTAATAATTCTTTCTGAATATGTTTATTGAGCATAGTCATGAAATCCCCTTTGTTTTTAAAAGTTAACAGTCCAAGGCATATGATTCTTAGCTGATTCACAAGGTAGAAACAGAGTTCAGGGGTAAAACTTTTAAAGGCAAGTTCCTGGGGAAGAAATAGGTGATAATTCAGTACTAGTATGTTCACATCAGTGTCATGTCTGTTCCTAAAAAGCCTAGATTTTAGCACACAGATCTGCACAGAGCTTTTGAAGAATCTGATCCTGAGCTCAGCTACTACCCACTGCCTGCCAGATTTTTCTTTCAGAGCCATAAGGATGATTCAGGTTTGGGTCATTTAGCCAAGCACTCTCTGAGCTCAGGGATCCCTGTTTGAGTGAGGATCACTGTATCAACCTCAAGGCTGATTTAGAAGGGATATTTTATAAGTCTCCTTTAACAGCTGCATTCAGTGGCAGTGAAATACAGTTCAAACATCTGCAGCATGTTCAGGCCTGGGAATGCGTATCATCAGCTTTCAAGAAATTGTTACATTTGAGACATCAGAATCCTCCCTGTGAAAGGCAGAGAGAAACAAGGAAAACCATCCTGGAAATCTTTATCTGTATGCAAATTCTGACCTTCCACGTCTTATTTCTTCAGAATCAGCTAGGTAACTACCCTGTCTTTTCCCTTTCCACATACAAATAGAGGATCTCGGTGGCTTTTAATTAATAACATTGCAAATTCGTGGCCACATTTTCCTTAATTCCCCTCCCTTCATTTCAAAAAGATGTTTAGCTTAGTGTTGGTGCATTTGCTGCTACAATCCAAGGCAGGTGCCCTTTAAAATAACAAATGGGCAAATGCTTACATCGTATATTCAGAAACAGTTTGGAATCCTTTCTGTGCCTGAAATGTTGATTATATATATGCTGCATCATATCCTTCTATTAGAGGTCTTATAAAAATACAGGAGAGATGTAACAGCTCTTCCTACCTCTAAGGTCACTCAACCTTCATTTTACTATTGCTGATAACGGCCTCTCGAAGCTCTGTTCTGGAGGAGAAAAGCATCTTACTCTCTTCTTTTAATATGCTATGCAGACAGAGTAATCTCTTTCCCCTGTCTCTCGCTACATAAATTAATTTGCAAGATGCTGCTAAACCAGCTTGCACAAATGAAGAAGGGATCACAAAAACGAAAAGATGGCATAAATGGCAAAATGCTGGAGAAAGGATCTTTATACCGAGATGTCACTGAGATGCCAGTGCAGCAGTGCATCCCCTTTCAAAAAAACCCATGTGCTTCATTTCAGGCATATGCTTAATCCCATTGATATGTACTTAACACACAGTTGCAGCACCTGATAAACCTAAACTAGTACTCAAGTAGTACGTAAACAAGTACTCAGTGTAAGACAACCTGATCTAGATCCCTGAGAGAGAATTCTCCTTGTCTCAAAACCATATATGAGAAAAGGCAAAAGCCTCAGGAGATGCTTCTTTACATATTATACTGGTCTGTAATAAGAAGTCCCACACTTCTATTCCAGGAGAGGCCCTTCTGCACACAAAGCTCTTATTTGCTCAGTATCATGGGAAGATGGTATCCCTGCTTTATTCTTTCCATTTTCATGCACTTTTTTCAAATGTAAATTCATCCTCTGTTGTTGATATAGATTTCCATTACAGTTTTCCACACAAAGTAATTGCTTTTGCCTTATATTGGTAATGAAGCCAAATAGCACAGTCACTGCCTCATCTTTGTATGCAGTGTGCCTGCAGATGTAGAAATAAAACATACATCCTCATGATGAAAAATGTCTTTATCCAATCCACATATTTATACACGTCTACTTAACCAACACCTTATCTTTTGAAAACTTAGGCTAAAATTTGTCAGCATTTAGAGAAGATATATATAATTCACACTGGGTAGGACTTTCGTAACTTGTATATGCCATTTTATGGAAAATATGGAATTCTGCTTCAGCAAACACCAGCCAGGTTAAAAAAAGAGAAAAACTCTACATCCATCAAAACAGCACCTCTTTGTCTAAATCTGAATTTAATACCAGAGGATGCTAATAACTTTGATTAATTAAAACTTCTGTCACATTAGGCACACAGTAAACAGAAGTTGTTCATACAGTTAGCAACATGGAAGTAGTGTGTGTTAGCTTATTCATAAAAGACACCCACGTGTGACAATTATATTATTTTGCATTGACTGACAAAGAGCAAAAGTATGTTTCTAACACTGAATTTTAATCAGAATGTGATTTTTGACAGATAAAATATCAGTAATTTTTAAGCCCTTGGAGAAGGCTTTTGTATACATAATTTGAAATATTTGTAAGAGCAGAGCATCTGTACACATCAAATAAATCAAACTGTAAGCAATCAGTAGGTGTAGTTACATGATGTTCTTATAGGAGGCATCTTTTTAGCACCTAAATAAAGATGACAATATCTCATCTCACTTATATGAATAACAATTAAGCAATTTACCCTTGTTCTAACATGGAGCTAGATTCTGGATCCACAAATAAAGGCAAAGAGGGGAGAGAGACACAGAAACGGGCAGAGTTTGGGAACTGCTGCATTAAACACTTTATCTAGTTTCATTCATTTCAGGTTTAACAACATAATGCAGGCAACACACCAAACCCCAAGACCAGCTGTTCCTCAATATAGCCCTGGAGAAACTCCCAAAGCACTAGTATTTTGTTTACTAGTATTTGCACCTATAAATGTGCCCAAAAATCACGACTTGGGTCTCTGAAAATGCATGGGATTTTGTAAAAATTATGAATTTAGTTTAAAATAACTGTTGTGGATGTTTATTGCTTTGATTTCTGATTAGTGTGCATTTAGGTTTTGAGGATTTGCATTTGCTCTTTCCTCCACAATGAGAAGGACTAGTCCTTTTCCAGCTAAACTAAAATCTCTCTCATCACGTAAGAAGAAGCACACGTCACTCAGGGAAGTGCTGACGGGGAGCTGACAGCCCCGGTAGTCCCTGACAGCAAACCTGCCCTAGAAGGCAGCAACAAAGTGAAACAACACATGCTGGCAGCACCAATCCAAATGTAAACCAGTGTAAACGAGAAGAGATCTGGACTCAAATCTAACAATAACCAAACCGCTTATTTGAAACCAAGCCATTCTTGATTCAGTTTTCAAAGTACTGATCATTGCTCCATTTGGCAATGCTACACTACAACGCAGTGTAAATCAAATGTGACAAAACCCCCAAAGTACTGTATGCGCAAGCAGTTCTGTTCAGGGAAGGGCTGAAAAACTGGAGACTTTTCTTTTGTCATAGATTTCTTTCAAAGCAATTAAGTTTAAATGCTGACGAGAACATTTTCTGTTGCATTATTATTCATGTTCCCTCAGTCACGGATATGCATTGCTGTTTGCTTGGGGCTTTTTTCTTATTGCTATTTCATGAAGGTTTGACTTGAGAAGGTGAAAAACAGATTAGGAACCACTGATTCCCCCTAAAAAAACTCACGCCTGCTATTAGGTCCTATGGGCTCTGTCTGCTGCACGTGTTGTCTGCATGCTCCACAGTTTTCACAAAGAGAGATGCTTGCTGACCTAGGATCTTGTCAGCATTTACGTGTACAGAGTATTTAAAGATAATGACTGTACGTGACCCTGGAACTAAATGTTCTGTTTTTAAAAAGTGAAAGAAAAACAACGAAAAGCAATGTGTTACCATAAATGAATTTGAAAGAACTGGAAAACTATTTTCTGATCCAGCCAACTTTTATATGCCTGATTAATCTCCAGGAATTTGACAGACTAAATGCAAGTTTGTATGTCTGAAGTACTGGAGCCAGCCAGTCAAATGCACAGGTAACATACAGCATCATTGCAGAGGTTACAAAACATCTACCTGTATCACAAATCACACAGTGGAAAGCAAAAGGGCAGGGCAGCTTCTCTGCTGCATGGCAAATTCTGCAGGAGTTGATGTGAGGTGTTAGAACAGTCACATATGGTGGGCAGTTCAGAGCCAGCAAGCTGCCCACAGCTTGGTGAGATAATTCATCCTGCTTGTACCTTGCTCACAGTGGCCTTTACCCTGGGAAAATACTGAGAGAGCTTTGCCAGCTGGAAGAATTATTTTGCTAACAGCGGCAGCCTGGCCCTGCTGCCAGCCTTCCTAGGGGCAGTGCTCGTCCCCATGTTCCAAGACCAGCACATCTCTGAAAAGACACTCAAAGAGCTACAATGCTATGAAAGGCAGCAACAAAACATGGCTTGCAACCTCTACTATAATCATTTAACTCTCTTTCCCTTATAGTCCTCACTGGCTCCCATGAAAGCAAGCTACCAGTGTGCCAGGGTGATGATCCTGCCACCAGCAACAATGCTGGATGGAGCGTCTCAGTGCACACACTGCACAAATCTGGCTTTCTGGCAAGCCCTGCATTTGCAACAGTAGGTCCAGTCATATGATACGAAAGGATTTCCAGTACTTGGCTTTCTCTAGACAGCAGAACTTTAAAGTGGCCATTACAGGAAGAAAAATTGGGAATGTCTGATCTTGCAAAGCTGGAAGCGTCCCAGCACTGTGGAGGAACACAGAGCTTGGTAAGATGGCTCTTGCTGAGCTTGACTGGAGGTGTCCAAACCTTCTGCCCAGACAGCAATGCGGCAGAGTATTTTCCTGGTACGTCAGCACTTGCTTGTGTCCGTAAGATCATGACACTGACTTGGCAGCCAGCCTGGAGGACTCACTCCTCTCCAGGAAACAGATTGCAGTATCAGTGCCCATTTGGGTGCTGCCTAGAGTTTCCTTATTACTTTCTGTAACATCTTCTCTTTTTTCTGCTGTTTCTCTAAAAAATACAAAAACACACCCTGTTGCACCACAATGTCCTGCTCTGCCTTTGCCTTCAGCAGTACAGGCAGGCTACACTCAATGGGGAAGCAACTAGGAGAGATGTTTGGGGCCTCTGTAGTCTACAGAGCCTCCATTATGGATCAGGAACCCCTTGTGCTACACTAGGTACACAAAACAAAAAAGACCCCAAACAGCAAGTAGGAAGGTGAAAAGGGATATTAATAGTGCTAGTAGACTTTTGTGGCCTTCTAACAGGTCTTAGGATATGTTCTGCTATACATAAACATTATGAATTTATCGTTCAGCTTTTTCGGCTTAAGCAGGCACAGAAAGATGCCAATGGAAGGTGAATCAAAAGGAGTGATCAGAGTTAAGACAACATGAACTTTTCAATTCTGTTTTTCAGAAGGAAACACAAGAGTGCAGTTTGGTTCAGGTGATCTCATGATATAAAAATTATACTAAAAGCTGGCTTTAGACAAAGTGACATTAAGTGTGTTTGCTTTTGATATTTGTACTAATGTTGTATTTTAAAGACTATGAAAGAAGGGCTCTGAGTCAGTGCTCCCTCTGACACTAAAACCAGAGTCCTACCTGCAGATCCAACCTGCACTTGCAACATATTATTCTGACCTTTGGTAACCTTTGTACAGAACAGGTTACTTATTAGCATTTCATAAAACAATTATATGCCAGGCATTAGATGTCTCATTTCAATCTACAGAATCATACCACATATGCATTTCTTTGACAAACCACTTGTTTCTGTCATTTGTATTTCACAGTAAGATTTTTCACTATACTTCAGATATCCCTGAACTCCACTGGACCATCACCTGAAACAGAAGTGTCTGCTAGGTTAGAGAGCAACATACATTACAAAAAGCACAGCTAAAAGGAGAAAGGAGCCTGGATGTTCGTATTTGCACAAGCATTGCAAAAACTGTGCACAAAAGGTAATACTACTAGCTCCTGTTCCTTGAAAAGCAAATATAAACTGTTAAATCAGATGCCCTTCACCAGGCAGGCTCCCGAACAAAGAGTCATGCCAACACCACAGGAGGCCACACGCAGGGCAGAGGCAGGCTTGGGGGAAGTGCTGGCAATATCTTCAGCAGTATTGTCAACAGAAACTCTGGCTTTTGAAACCAGATTCTCATTATGGATTTGGATGGAGGCTGCTGCTCTACTTGGTTACATGAGGGAACTTAATTGTCCTTAAATCACTTGAAATTAAAGACAGCAGTTATACTCTTCACCTTCAAAGAGGTTTTAATTCAATCCATCCCACTAGACAGTACATCTGTGCATATCCATTTTGGCATATTACTAATGTGTTTAATGGAAATAAACAAAGCCATGTGTTTTACGTTAAAACGAAGAGCATGATATCTTGGTTACAAGGCAATTAATAATTTCAGTGGAATTTTATTTCAGCCTGGTATTGGCTTGTGGGTTATACACAAAATCACAAGATACTCCTTTTTTGTGTTCAAGGTTTCTCCTGTACATCAGACGCACTGTTACTAATTTAATTGGTAAGTTATTCAGATATTATTAAGAAATTGTATTGGGATGCTGCTTCTGGTACTGAGAGTAGCAAGAGCCTTCTTCAAATCTTTCACTTGTAAATAATTCATTTGACTCAATTATTGCTCCTATCATTTAATATACCCTCTATATTTATGCAGGATGGCCACATAACTTAGTGTAGATTATTATACCTCTAAAAGTCATCTGTAGTTCAAGGGGTTCTTTGCTACTGAGCACAAAGAAGAATAAGAATGTTAGACACTGTGTTAAATGCATAAATAGACTCAGCTGACTTAGCAAACATGTGACTAGCACACCACTGCTCAGAAATTTCTTGTGAAGTATAAGGTATGAAGCCAAAAAGGAAGTATAATGCAATATGTTCTTTAAAGTTATAATGGAACATATGAGAAAGAAAACACAATGCAATATGACTTACTCTGTAACTAGTCTAACCAGAAAAAATGATTATAGTCAGCACTCCATTAATACTGGGTGGATTATCAAATTTGGAAATGAATTATGCTAAGGATGCACAACAGCTGCCTTGTTTCCAAACAGGCCAATTAAAGCTGGCAGGGCTTATTCACTCACACCCAGCACCATCCAGGTTCAGCACTGCTGCTTCCAGCCCCAAGCTACTGCTGGGCAGTTGGGTGGAAAAGCACTTGGGCAAACCTGGAAGAATGGTATTGAGTACCTCCCATCCTGCAGCAGGCACAGTCCCCAGCTGCCATTTCATGCTGTGGTCCCTTCTGTCACATAAGCAAAGGCAGCCTGGGGAGGACCATACTCGACCAGCTGGTTAAAGGGATATTCCTGACCAGCCTTGAGCAGGAACAAAACTGTCACATGTAAACCCCCAAATTCAAGTTTGAAGATGCACCAATTTCTGAAAAACTGCAGTTGTACTGGAAGATTTTACATCGTTTTGCCAAGAGATTCATACAGCAGACAAATCTCCAGCTTACAGATCAATCCAAACTTTCTTCTTTCCTTTAAAATTGTTCATTCTCTCTACTGCGAGATTTTTGGGCTACCCTCAGGTACAATTAGTTCACATAATGAATTACCTCATACTCAATTATGTATTCATTTTATTTGACACTATTAATTCTTATTAATTTTATAAGCAGCATGTATCAATTTCGTTTTGGCCATTCCAGGGGTTTTACCTTACATTTTCACATTCTAAGTGGCATTTATGTTAACATAATCATCTGTAGGTTACAGAACACACATAAAAATTAATTGGCTTGCTTACTGGCAGTATTCTTCAGCTCAGTTCATACTGCTGTGACAAGGTTTTTGAACATTCAGGTGATTGATTCTAGATACTGTGTCTGCTGTTTCCTCATTCTCTTTCCATATGTGTAATGATGTTCCCATTAAATCCGACTTTGAAGAATAGCTATGAGAATGTTTTTCACTAGCAAGGCTTTTTATAGTAAGAGAGTTTTGCATTCAATACCCGGATTTTAGGAGACAGGAGCTGAAGACACTGGCACAGGTTGCCCAGAGAGGCTGTGGCTGCCCCATCCCTCGCAGTGTTCAAGGCCAGGTTGGACAGGGCTTGGAGCAACCTGGTCTAGTGGAAGGTGTCCCTGCTCATGGCAGGGGGGTTGGAACTGGATGATCTTTAAGATTCCTTCCAACCCAAGCCATGCTGTGATTCTGTGGTTTTAATTATTTTAGAAATATTACTGGGAGTTACCAAGACAGAAGAATAATTCTTGAGACCTAACAGAACTAAGTGACTGGGAAATTAATTGCAATGATCAATAATCCAAGGAAAAGGTAATTTCAAATATTAATAGGCAAGATTTTTTAAAAAAATTCAAACCCACTTGGGTTGTATTGGAAAGTTCAATAAAAATGTTCGAGCACTGTAAATAAACAATCCACCAAGCTTATAGCTCTGTAATAAATGACACATAAAAGAAAGACAGCGTCACCCTTCAGTAGTTACTGAAGTACTTTTTGTTTTATTTAAATAGAACTAGTAGAACCTGTTCTGGAAACAGCCACCCTCAAGTTTGGAATGACAACAGGCTTCCACACTTAACTTTAGACTAAACAAAGTCATCAAAAGTCAGCAAGGTAAGACCTTAAATGGTGTAGCACTTGGGAAGGATGACGATGTGAAATAAAAACACAAACAGCCAATGTTTTCTTGGTGAAGGAAATACTTCAACCCAATGGGGAAGAGCTGTTGCTGAACTATTTCAGGACTAGAGGGTAAAAGACAAGGGAAGACTTGGAACAGAAGTATTTGGGAAGTATTCCGAAATGCCCTGAAGCTACTTTAACAGATAGCAGAAATCTGGTAAAGCATGGTCTTCTCTTCCACAGTGAATTCCCAATGTTTTCAAAATCTCTGAAGAAAGAAAAATAAGACTTTAACACAGACTGACAAAACTGGCTCAGAAATGGTCACGGATTCTGGAGTCTAATGCCCAACTAGTGCCTTATTTCATATTTTGTAGGAAAAAAAAATTCTTGACCTCTTTCCACCATTCCAAAATTCTTTGAAACAACATTATTATGAAAAAGCCACATTTGTTTTTGTTTTCTTATTACATAAATATATACTGTCATACTTGGTATTTTTGGTATTAGCTGGTGATTTTTATTATGGCTCAGTGTCTTTATTCAGGCAGGAAAAGTGGACTGAACATGAAAACTTTGTTCGTACACAAGGGCCTGGAACAGGGAGTCCAGCTTTGGGACCACCGGAGCAGAATCATACCAAGGCAGGCTTGGCACATTGGGTTAAAGGTCCTCTCATGAGCTTCAAAAGCAATACCAATCAATGTCAGACACACAGAAATATCTTAGCCCAAATTACAGGGTTCAGCGGTCATTTCTTATACATAATTAAAGCAAATAATCATCCAGCAGATCTGAAAAACTTTCCTAAGGCCTCCCGAAGAGAAAACAATAAAATCTGTATTAGCAATCACCTTTCTTGCCATACAGAATATTCACTAATGCTGAAGAATTATCAGAAGTGGAAAAATTCACCAGGATTTAGATGCACAAAGTGGGCACCTACCATAATGGCAAAGCAAACCAATGTTAATGTTTGGGGTTCTTTTACAACCCAAGCTGTAAACTCCTTTTCTCCTTTTAAAAGAGGGCAGCAACTTGAGGTACCTGAAGACTGAAATCCCTTTGAAGGCAGAAACACCTTACCATTTTACATCTAATATTTTTCTCTGCATATTCTGTTTAGTTATCAGGATTCTTCCTAACCTTTTCAGAAATGTTGTTTTTCTTTCTTAAATGGGATTCTAGTTTTGAGTATCTCCATTTTAGTCTTGAGCCATGCTGGAACAACAAAAGCTACAGCCAACAAGCACAGAGCGACCGATCTGCAGATCAGTAAATCTGGACTTTTAGAGAAACTGAGGCATCCAAAAGCAGCAGCCACCCTTCAAAGACGTGAACATAATGAAGTACTCCAGCCTCAAGCAAGATTCTACTTACTTTGAAAACATTACCTTTGTTCAACTAAGTATCTGAATTAATGTCCAAATGCTGAAGTTATCTGATGCAATTAAGACACCAGTTAGACAGTAATAAAAACATGGCTCTG
>JANHGB010058837.1:0-11392 GCA_026283785.1 Coracopsis vasa | reverse complement strand
CTGAAATGAGGGTTATTAACATCTCCTTTGCAATTGCTGGAAATACTAGGCTGTGCATAAACCTGAATATTTGAAGGACGTTTTGGTTTGCTTTGGTCATTACTTTTTGTTCAAGTCCTACAACTTTGGAAGGGAGAGGTGGTGTTTAATTTTTATACTGGCCCAGTGTTGCTAAAATCTGTTTCTTTTTTTATGGGGTAGTATTTTCCTCAGTCTTTTATATTTGTATTACTTTTTTATTGGGGAGAGCTTTACATTCACAATGCAAAGGGTCCCTCTGTGGCCTGGGTGGTACAAAATGAAAGCAGAAAGGAAGTCTCTGTCTCACAGAAATTACAGCATAGCAGCTTGTGGGATTACTTCTATGTGAAGTGACCTGATTCTCCTCTCCTCTGTACAGTCACTTACAGGATTGCAAAGGGATGGTAAAACAAGGATATAACCTCACTTTGTGTAAACAATGTGAAGTATGTGAATTACATAAAAGACAGAAGAGAATTAGGCCAAAGTTATTTCTTCATCAGCTTTCTGAAACTTGATTTCTCTCTCCCTAACAACATAGTACTTTTGTCTTGATTTATCTCCAAACACTGTCTGAAAAAGGCCATAAGAAGTGCCTTTATTTTGAAGTGTTTGGCCACAAAATAGGAGAGAAATTTACGTAAGCAGTCGTGCTAAAACCAAGAGAAGTACTTCCATGACAGCAGAAATTTTTTCCTATGCTGCAAGAAGCTGAGATAATGATGCTATTAATGAGGCCTCCTAAATGTTAGCTTAATATTTTGACTACTGGTTTATTTCAGCAGCATTAGCTGCTATTCCAGAATTTGTCAAAACAGCAACAACTGAAATATACATGTGCTGGTATTTTCTTGCAGTAATTTAAAGTGGTGTTCTTAAATGGAAAAGTTTCCAAGAATAACTTCCAAACTACTTGAATCATTAATTGGTTTTATTATTTTTGAATAATGTGCTAATAACTGAAGCCAAGACTTTCAGAAATTATTTCCCAGAGCTCTTCTACCTTAGCCCATATTTAGACATCTGAAGAACTGAATGTGCAAAAAGTGAGATTTAGGAATTTAGTTGTCATTCCTGTTTTTGGCAACCAGCATGCAGAAATGTGTAATTTGTACCCTACTTCGGACAATTCCTTCATAACTTTTTAGCTTTGACTTGAGGTTTATGTTGATAAACACTGTGGTGAGTTTTATCATTTTTGCCTTACCTAGATTTATTTTTTTAACCATCTTCATGCCCAATGCATTTTATGTGTTGTTGTAACACAAAACAAGGCAGATGAGCACTGTCAAGATGATAGTTTGTTGACATTAGTTCTGCTTGGTTTAATTCATCATTGAAGGTAAAATATTTAAACCCAGGTTTTTTTTAAAAGCAATATGTTTTCGATTACTGAAATAATGGCTTAGCGTGGAAAACTCTCAAAATCACGCCACTGTCCGTGTGTTCTGCACAAAGATCCCCTGTAAGTTTGGGTTCTTGGTATCCATTTCATTGACTTGGCCTTCTGTCTGTTCTTCGTTCTTTACATTCTCTTTATTTGAAAACAGTACTTCGTATTATGTATCTCCTTGCATGCTAAGATCTCAAACTAGTTTCCCAAATGCACTGACTGTGTTTCTAAGGTAGGAAGTATTATAGCAGTTTAACATATTAGCAGACTGAAATGTTGAGAGCTTTAGAGTTACTCAAAGTATGAAAGTACTCACGTGCAGTGTCTAGAACAGAACTCAAAGGCTGACTCCCAAGTCATGACTTTAACTGCTGAGCAACACTCATCTCTTGGCTTAGATCCTTCTTGGCAGAGGCAAAATGATAGTTAATCATAGGCCAGGATTTTTGAAGGATGCTTATTTTGAGTTTTTCAGGACAAATACAAAGTCTGGGCAGAGTTTTGCAGAGAAGAATAAATGGCTTGGGGAAGTACATATGCCTTCTGCTAAAGTTCCCCTGCTATTTTAAACTATCTTTAATCTTGGAAATAAATTTCCCAGATTTGAACTTGGATGCTACAAGTACATAAGAGATTCCTATAATAGTAGGATAGATAAAGCACTTGCTCTGTGACAGGACTAATGTGATTATGAAAGTACAGGATTTTGTGTGCCCCTCACATAAGCACATGAAACCGATTAATGTCATACAAGTTAGCTGTACAGCTGGAAAGACATCACTAGTTAGCATCAAATAGATCGGATTAAGTAAAGTTAAGACTAAGGATGGATCATGACTTTGTTAAAGAGGCAGCCTTGCCTCTTTCATATGGTAATGATCTAGCAAATTCTGGAGCTCAGCATTATTCTGATTTGTTTCTCATCTGAGGAGCTCTGTTTCCAACATAATTCTTTGTTCCTGATGATTCCACCAAAAAAAAAACCCAGAAGGGAATTCGTGTCTTTAAGATAACACAAGTCATTATGCTCTTTTTCCCTGCTGTTTGCTGACAAGGATGAGCTAGCAGAATGGAGAAAATGTGGGGTATCACTGAATGGGTGTATGCATCTGCACCTGTTGTTTAGATGAACATGCAGTTGTTTGGGCCAATTACATCAGCTAGATTTGGCAGTGTCCCTTTAAGAGTTGCTCAAGACAGTTGAGAGTGAATAGTACTGTGTAAATTATCTCATGGAAAGGGGTGCTTTTAGTGCACTCTGACATTAGAGAAGTAAAGTGAGCAAGCAGTGGTGTTTGACCCAGAGCCCTTAACATGGTTTGGATTACTATAGTCAGCAGGTAGATATTCAGGACTTTTTACATTCCTAATTTTGTTGGAAGGAATGGCTATTAACTAGAGCAAGAAACTGGGAGTCAGGATTTGGCCAGAGCATTTTATCATTTTGCTTCCTTATGCCTCAGTTTATCTATCCATAATAGCAGGAATAATTTCTACATGTTTTGAGATAATGAACAGGATTATGCAAAGTTTTAAAGACTTACTATTTCTGTATGATTTGTATTTTTTGCTACAATCTCTGTACAGTTGTTTATGATTCTTTTCAATATTTTCACCCGGGACTAAAACCATTTGCTTTCTTTCTTTTGTTGAAGACTCGGTCTTTGCTCAGTGTATTTGAAGAAGATGCAGGAACCCTTACTGAATATACAAACCAGTTGCTTCAGGCAATGCAACGAGTCTATGGTGCTCAGGTAATTTGTCATTTATATTTCTTTTGTTCGATGTGAAGTAGAAGATAAATTGCTATTATGATACTCTTATTTACATGGAAATTGCCAAGTACCTGTACCTCTTGCGGGTTAAGATGAGTTGCACAGGTGTTTTCCGTCTGATATCTCAGCCCCTTTCTGCCTTGACATTCAGAAGAGTCATGCATGGAAAAAGTCTTACTTGTTTTGTCTGTCTCCAAACAGTTAATGAAAGAAAAATTGTGATATGTCTTTACCTTACCATACACTGGAAGGTCAGCCTTGACAAAATTGCTTGTCTGAATGTAGACACAATACACATATAAGTATTCATACTGACTTTAGGCATCTAACTTAGATGCTGTGACTCACCATTTGGAAGGAACTGTCTGTGTCTGTTGATTACCAAGAATGTGTGCACTCTAAGTCATACTAAAGCTGAGTACCTAAAGTAGTCAGTTTGAAAAATGCAGGAGCAGAGTTAAAAAAAACCCAGACTGCTTTCTGAAGTACTTACATGACCTAGAGGACTAAATCCCTTTGAAAGTAAAACTTGTAAGGTAGATTATATCCAATGCTTCGAAAAATATTGTAAACCTGAGTGATTTTTTAGTGAAGCTAAGAACTAGGTATTTCAAAATAACCTATCTAGGTCTTTAGAGACGTACACTATCTCATAGACTTTATTTTTTGCAGGTATTTATGTAAGTTAAATACCTGGGTTCCTTAGAAACAACAGCATTTTTATTCTTAAACAAGTAAATCAAAGGACAGAGTTGAGAAGATGTAGGGTATTTTGAATTTATTGGAAGACTTCAGTGCCCAATTCTTCGGTTATCAGGAATTAGTTCAGCTATAAAACCGTTGCAAGTGTATGTCCATTGCTGGGATTGCTCTTTTGTGTCACTGGTAGTATGACTTGGAAGGGACGTCTATCCAGGGTATAGCTACCCATACCTGAAAGATTTGGAGTGCTTCAGAGTTTTCATGTCCTGTGTTGTATGCAAATACAGAGCAATCAGAGGCTAACAACACAACTTAGATACTCGGAAGACAATACAGTGCACATCCAGAGTCTGGAGAGGTGACATGGAATCAGCACTGAAAATCAGTGATGCGCATTTTGGTAGAGTCACTGAGCTTTAAGAGTACCAAGAGTGTTGGCGTGTTGGATTGTAGGAATCTGAGACCAAAGAGCAAGTAGGATTGAAATGGATGAAAGAAGGAAATCGGAGGATAAATATGGTTTGATTACAAAGTGTCCAGTTTGTGGACTACGTGCCCCTTTCCCCTGTTGGTGCTCTGGCCTGTAATTTGTGAAAAAATGCTTTGTGTGCTTCTGTTTGCCTCTTCCTTTTCATCTTGGTGTTCAGCCTTCTCCGCTTCTGTTGCCTTGCAGTTACGACATTTCCTCTTTCTTCTCAGTGTCTCAGCACATTTACCCATCTGTACTTTGCAGTCCTGCTGAGTGTACTCCGTATTCCCAGCACTTCTTGGCCACTTTCTTCCTGCACATTTCCTGCTTTAGTTTGATCCAAATATTCAGTCACTTGTGAATATTGGATGTGTTCCTTGAAATACATCATCACAGTTTGATGCCATTTTGAGATGCGAGGTGCATAGTAGTTATTTAAAGTCAAGCTTTGTAAGGATGTGGAAGAGGGCACCCTGCACTACCACCGATTTACTGTCCAGTGTTGAGAACTTTACCAGTGACACTCAACATTTACTGTTCTTCGTGTTGCTGCTTCTGCTATTTAAGTCTTTGGGAATCACTGTGACTTGTGACTTCAGTTTGGCTTTGTGTTCTCAGAATCCTGTAGTGGCACAAAAATGTCGTTGTAGTAAAAAGAAAGCATGAGTGTATCATATTAATTGTGTAAGCAGAAAAAAACCCAGAAACTTTTTGTGATGCTTTAAAAAGTCTTTATTTTTGTATAGACCTAAAAGAATACACTGAAATTGGGACAAAGTTCTGACTTTTTCAAAAATAAAAATTAAGGTAAATATTTAATTCAGCCTTATATGGTGGTTAGTTCCCAAGAGAATTGTGGTGTTGTACAGGCTAACATTGATTTCTGAGTAATTTTACAGAGCTTTGCAAATATCAATCTATGCTTTCCAGGAGCCATTTATGAATATTTCAAAGGAAGACACACTTTCCAACTGAATTAACAATTAATTTTTGACGGGTACATGCTATATGATTGCACTTTCTGTAGAAAGAGAAGTGTAATGGTGAATTGCACACTGAACATCAATGGAGAGTTAAGAAAAATCTGTATGTAGTATTTCTTTGCTGTCTAATCACAACCTGAAAGAAAATCAACTTTTGCTGATGATTGTATGTGTTGGTAAGAGATACGTTGTCTGGCCTCAACAGCAGCATATTAGGAAGTACTTGCTACCAACCTTTTTCATTTTGAGAGAGGGCAAGATTTAATATAGAGAGTGTAAAAGTTGAGAGTATTGAGAAGCCAGGTTCTGAATCTTTTTAATTTCCTGACTTAAATTTTGTCTTTGCAAAGTCATTGTCATCCCATGCTCTAATTTCCTTACCCATAAAATAGGAAATACAGTTACTGACCTACTTTGAAGCAATGACTGTAAAAATTACTGGAATCATAGTTGTGGCAGTCAGACAAAACACCAGTGGATTATACCAGTCCACGGTAATGAAAAAAAGATTTTTCTGGGGTAGTTTACTAGAAGTTTAGTGTTCCTTATGATGAAAACTCAGATTTTCGTGTAATTCAAGCCTCTGTAGCTTGTGATGAAATAACAATAGTTGATGATTCTGAATAGATGCAGTGCAAAGTCTCAGGGGAATAGCAATTAGTACCAACTGCATGCTGTTAATTATCCATGTGGATATATGCATATATTTGTCCCAAAACACTGCTTTCTGTGCAGAGCAACAGTAAGCTTGCAAGTTGACAGCTTAAGCGGCTCTAAACACTTGGATCAGTGCCTATGAAAGGAATGTGAGAAAGAGAAGTTTCCGCAGAGCTTTTTAAAACACTTGGGAAAGTAGGAATATTTTTGAGCATTCCTCCCCCCCTTCATTTTTTAAGCTACAGGTTTCTGCTAGGTGCTGGGGGCCTAACATTTCACACTTGCATGTATTCAAGCAGAGCTTCATTTTGCATGCTTCTAACTTTTCTTATAAGAGTAGGGCAATTGTTGGGATTGAGTGTTCATTGGGATGGGCTTCAGTAAAAGGAAGTAGATGGAATGACTTGAGGGTGGAATGACTTTGGAATGACTTGAAACTGCTTTTGTCCCAAGAGTGGAAGGAGGGATCTTGAGCATGATATCACAGTGTGTAGCAGTGGATATGCTGCCTAGGCACCTGAAGCCAGTTCATGTGGAAGATCTGGTAACACTAGGCTGCAGCTGGGTGATATATTGCTAGCAGATTGCCTTCGGGTGCAAGGCGCTTACTGCGTGACAAGCTGCTGGTTGCTGTGCAGGACCAGGACAGTGCTCTCGCCTCTTTGGGGGCCCACACCAGATGTAATGGGATGGTGACTATTTTGCACATGGAGTTCTGTAGTGAAAAAGAGACTGTGGTGCTACAAGGCAGGTGCAACGTATGATGCTGCAATTAAGGAGAAGTCACAGGAACCAAATGTATGAGCTGTGCTCGAGGTGTAAGGTTTGATTGATCTGGCAAGCCTATGTGTGTAATTACAGTGAAGCATTTTTATATGTCTTCATCAAATAAACCACATCCGTGTGAGTACATATTGTACTTCCTGCTGTAGTTCTCCCATCTGTGCTGCGGTTCCCTGAGGTAGTTATCACTTTAGTGGTCTTACAGAGGAAATCCGCCTTACAGAGTTTATTCCCGTAGTTCTTCCTTGCAAGCAAGCCCTGATGGTGCATCTGGCATTACTGCTGTCTGCTGTCTGAGTTCTGTGAGTGATGAATTCATTGTTCTGGATATTTTATTACCTGAGAATATGCAATGCAGCAAGCAGAGCCTGATAGAAAACTTCATTTACTTCAATTGCATGCTGAGGCTTTTGCAATGATGTATGAGCAAAGTGTGCCCAATTCACATTCCTGACTTCCCACTGCCATAGCAAACTATTTTCAGAGCTTTGCCATCATCTCCAGTTCTCCATCATACTATACAACTGGCTCAGCTGGGTTCTCCACTTGAAATAAAATGCTATTTGGAAACTCAAGAGACTGTTGTGTCTCTACTGACTATTACAAGGGATAAACAGTTAAGTAGGTTAGAGGAAAATTAGATGCAGTATTTTGTCACTGGAAAGAGGTTTCATCTCATGATTACTGACAAACCCGTCTAGGTACTAGGAGCAGTGATGGCAGAAGAGGAATAAAAAGAAATCTATGTTGCCTTTACCAGTATATCCAGAGAGAGAACAGGATGGGAATTGTGAAGTGTAATTCTATTCAGTATATTTGTCCCTGTGAACAGTTGTCTTGTGATTCCAGAGTCACAGGGGCAAAGCAGCAACAGCCTCTGGGGCTCACAGCCTTTTTATGTCCAGACTTCCAAGGAAACTCTTTACAATTATGGAATAGTCTTGTATAATATGCACCATATTACATGGGTATCAAAACAGCTTGAATTTATTCAAGCTATTTTAGGACTATTTTAGGTGGTGATTAACACCAATGTTACTTCTCTTCCCAAATTCATGTCACCTCATGTCTGCATTTTTTCTGCAGTGCTGCTTGTTTTATCTTCCTTTGTATTGACTACCCTAGGCTGTAACTCAGTAGATAGGTGTCAAGATCTCTAGGGCACACCTGGATTTATGTATTTATTATGTTGCATAGCTAACCCCAAGTGTTCAGAATTCTTCAATTCTTGCTAAACTAACAAGTAAATGCTGATAGAGTTTTTCTTTTAATTGCTTTCTTTTCACATCTGAGGGAACAATTGTGTTACCTTTTCAAATTATAAGATATTTTTCCCCAAACCTTGTGAAACAATGCATTTTAAGTTAGCATTTTTGTAAACTTTCAATTCCACATAGAGAAACTTCAATAGAATATTATATAGGAAAAACACTTGCAGTAAATTACAGTTGTCAGCACTGGCTTCTCTGAAATACTGTATATATTACTGTTACATGTTGCAGTTTTGCACCCTATACCTTTGCATTTCCTGTGGCATATTCACCATATGTTGCTAACAGAGGTAAGCAGAGCATTATCACATGAGAACTAATGTATTTACAAAGCCATGGGAGTTGTTTTTAATAGTGGTGATGAAGTTGTCACCATGCCTGGAAGTGAGTTTATGTTGCGCTAAGCAGGATCTGAAGATTTGAGTACTACAAGGGGGCATAAATGTTTTAATGCTCTGCTGTTAGTAATTGTTTTGCAGGAAACTGAAAAGATTCTTTCCCTACTGAAATAACCATCCTACTATAGCTGCTTTTGCTGTTTTACAGCAGAGTTTTGACTAGTATCTTCTATTTCTTGAAGCTCGTAGGTGATCCTTGCTGAACTGTTCACATTTGTGGGGACTGAATGCCATGCTGTGAATTAGCAGCAGGGCAAGCCATATGTTAGCTTCATCTGGGCAGCCTGAGCACCCTGGTGAGGCTTAGCTTCTCTCAACCTTGAGTTCATGTTTCCAAGCCATTTAATATGCAAACCTAAGCCTGTAGAACTGTAACATTTACTAGGTTGCTGGATTCTATGACACGCATGTGTAGACAAGCTTCATAAAAGTAGATAAGCTTCATAAAACTGTTGTATCAAGACCCAGTTCTTTCTGTGCTGTGCCTGGTTTTGAAGGTAAATGTGTTTCCTAGTTCTGAAATGTTGAGAATGCTGCAACTACCTCTTTCAACCACATGCTGTTTTCTCATTTATGAGGCATTTAGCTTTCCCAGATGCAAGCCAAATTTTATTACGTATCATTCTGCACGTACAGTGCATGAATAAATACCTTTACCAGTATCTTGCTTGTTTATGTGAAGACAACTTTGGCAGTTCTGTGTGCTGGTTACTAGCAGAGTTTTTAAAATGCCAGCTTCAGCCAGAGTAGGAAAGTAGCTTTGCAGAAAGCTTCATTATATTGAGATTGGAAATGGACATGTTGGAATAGTTCTCTGCCTTTAGATGTTAATTTATAGGCTCAACTTAATCCTTTGCATGCCCTCAAATCTGGAGTCTGTTAGGTGACTGTCTACAGAAATATCTTTGGACTTAAGTGTACTAGCCCTCAGAGTTTATTTTGGAAAAATACAAAGAGAGACCCTAAAAAGGGATGGACTGCCTCACTGATAGATGATTAACAGCATGGAAATTTTATTACAAACAGGTTACAGAAAATTATACTCTCTTCTGATGATATGAACAGCTTGGTGAATAAAGGTCATAATGAAAAAGGTGAAATTGGCCCAGAAAAATCACATGCCTTTGTTCTGGCACTAGATCAGAAAATAACAGTTGGACATTTTCTTGCCGACTTATGTGGAGGCAGGGTAAGGTACTGAACTTAAGAATTAAGCAATGTATTTTAATATGTTGGTTTTTAATTTCTGGTAGATTAATGTTAGATTCAAGACATCATTTCCATTACCTTATCTATATGAACTGGTGTTAGTGAACTTTATAAAAATTTATTCTTAGGGCTAGGTTAAAAAAGAAAAAGAAGAAAAGCCAGCACATCTGTAATCATAATTGATTGCTTGATACCTGTTTGCATACAATCCTTCCTTCCTTCTGGTATACATTTTTACAGTAATGCTGCAACAGTGTTTTCCCAGTTAAGTAAAATCATCTAATGAAAATGAATGTATTTGTGAGGCCCAGTACTGGTTAATTTTGCCTTCATATAGAGTACTGGATTTCTGTTCAGGATTTTACTGAGATCCTGCCTGATACATCACCTCCTCAGAAGCTTTGCTGCTGCATAAATGCTTGATGAATTCTGAAGTGTTAAGGTAATGTGGAAGAGATGTGGAGCAGGCAGTCAGGATTGCATTGTAGCTTTTCTTTTGTTGCGATATACTGAATTTCGATCACTTTAGGACAAGAGAATTGAATGCTGCTATATTCCATGGGAAAATGACTTGTAAATAGATTAAAACCTGTTAAAATAATTTGCCTAGGTTAAATGGATCTGTCTGAAGCAATGCAAATAACTTTTAAGTCTTGGGACTGATTAGTAGTGGGAGGGAGGGAAGAAAGCTGATTAGGAAGAAATGAGAGGAGGATTAAGCCAAACTTTCCCAGATTTCCCAGTGTGCTTAGCAATGCAGTGTTACTACTAGGTCAGCAGAGCACTTTGCCTGCTTCCTGTTCCTTATGCAATGTGACTGTGTTTCAGTTTGCTAGCATAACCTGACTTGTTTACAGCTGTTGGTATGTGTGCTTGGTTTCTGTGTGTTTTCCTAGTGATACAATGAATGATTTTGTACTTCTAATAGGAACAAAGTCTGGCAGAGGTTGGGAGGGAGGATGAAGAACCCAGATTAACTCTTCTGTATTGGCAGGAATTGAGTAACAAGTTTGGTTTGTGGTGTTCTGTCAAAAAGAACCAAGCCTTTAAATGAAAAATGTGACCTGTTGGCATCAATGGGATATCAGTGAAGTGTGGAGCTGTTGTCCCAAAATCCCAAAGTAAATTTTGAGTCAGGCCCTTCCATTAGTTTGTTCCGTGCCCAGAGTAGCATGCTTTCAATGCCTGCTTGAGGTTTATGTGTGACTCTTGTCACCTAATCATACACTTGATATGATGTTGTTAACTTACACCTCTTTGCATTGCCCATCTTTGAACTGTCCCACACAGATGAGTAATGATACTCTTTGTTACTCTTTGGATATTGGGTGAGGAAATTGAGGCTCTGATAGTCTTTAACAAATTGGTATGAGCTTTGAGAATGGCTAACACAAAGGAATAGGATGCTTTTGGTGTCAGCCCATTATTCTGAATCTTCTTTTACTGTTAGCAAGCTTAAAGCAGAAGCATTTATTTTCCAGATTCAGAACAGACCACACAGTTGCAGACTTTACAGGAATAAGTCAACTGAAACAAAAAGAGAAAAAAAGAGGCATGTTTCTAATACTCACTTTATTTCAAAAGATTTCTGTCGCCGTGACCCAGCTGTACAACTGACAGGTGGCTTCACAATTGTTGTGTGAAGACTTGGTCGTCTTGCAGGCCTTGCTCAGCTCTATGTCTTTGAGGTTGCATTTATGAAAAAGATCCCAGGTCTGAGAACCTCTGCTT